>JAKVQF020000963.1:0-157806 GCA_023091115.2 Trypanosomatidae sp. Fi-14 | reverse complement strand
CTGTTTGGCACATATGTGTTGACAATGGCGAGCGCTGGCGACCACGCCGACGAGGACGAGGACGATGCGGCGGCAGCACTGCTGCTGCTGCATGCGTGCGACTAGAATGTCGTGAGCACACGTTTTATTCATATAGTATACTGTGCAGGTTTTCGTGAGGACGACATGGTCGGACATGAAGCGCAAAAGCAGCGCGTGTGTGTACGCAAACCAAGAAGACGTAGGGCGCGCTTTTCTCTCGAAATACGCAAACCATTGTCTTGAGTGAAGTGGCGACAATGATTCTTGCCTACCGCAAGCGGCGTATCTCTTGTCTTGTACATTGCAAGTGCAAGTAATGCAGAACTGATGTCGGTAGCGCACATTTTATTTTGTCCATTGTCATTTTGCATAATATATGTCTTGTCATTGTCGTGTGTGTGTGCCTTCTTGTTGCGTTATGTTTGCGGCATGCGTGCGTGCATCGCGCGGTGCCACGCGCCAAATTCGCCCTCGTCGACGACCGCGGCGAAGCGCGGGTGTGCGGCGACGACGCGTGTGACGGCGTACATTTCAATGTCCGCAAGGTCTGGCGCGCCGCCGCCGTGGAATGTGCTGTGTGGCATTCGCTGCGCCGCAAAGTGCGCGAGTTCGCTGCGCAGCCACCCCGTCGCGTCGCGCGCGCCGACGTCGGTGTCGGCTTGCTGTCGCAGCTGCGGCGCAATCTTGCAGCGGACGAGCGCGTGCAGCGCGATGGTGCCGAGGAGGCGATACGGCAGCCACTGCCAGCACGCCGGCACCGTGTACGCGTACGTCGCGTAGGCGTCGCGCAGCGTGCCATTGGTGATGGCAAAGGACGACTTAGCAAAGCGTGTGGTAATCCACGTCCGCGTCGCCTGCACGCGCGCGTCGTGCACGTCGCGCTCGTAGCCGAGCGGCCGCGCGAGGGCGCGGATGATGGCGTCCGAGTCGACGACAAAGACGCCGTCGTTGTCGCCGTCGCGCGCTTTGGTTGCCGGAGTGAGTTGTATCTGCGGCACGGCCGTGTAGCGCTGATCGGGCGCGGCGCCGCGTATTGGGTCGAGCACGCGCTCTGTGTACGGCACGCGGTGGTATTGCAGCACGCCCTCGACCTTTGCACAAAACGGACAGCCAAGTAGCCGATAGAGTGTCAGCTCAAAGTCGTCGCCGTCGCTGCGTGTGTTGGCATTGCTCGTCGACGCCGTCCACGGCAGGTGCGTCGGCCGCAGCGCGCGCTGCAGTGTCGCGGCGTCTTGTGCGGCGTTGAACGCGTCGGCCGTCATGCTCGCCACGGTCGCGCCGCCGCCGCTCGTCGCTGCCGCCGTGGTGCGTGCGCTGTAGGCGGCGGCGCTGGCGAGCACGGCAGCGACGCCGGCGGCGGCGACGGCGACGCGCGCGGCACAGCGTCGGCGCAGAATGGACATGATGTGTATGAGTAAGCAAAGAGGAGAGAGCTACGTGACAACAACGTCGGCGCAAGCAAGCAAGACAGGTGGCGACGGCGCAGCAGAGGCAGTGGCGGCGTTTGCGCTCGCGGCGATGTTTGTGCGCGCGTTTGTGTGTGCTCGCGCGTGCGTCGCTTACTCGCTTACGCGCGCACCATGTTCAAGTTACAGCAACAGCCAAGGCAACGCCAACACACACACACACACACACACACACACACACACACACACACACACATACACACACACACACACGCCCGACCTAAATAAGCACATGCGTAAGCACATGTGCGGCCTTGCCCGCACGCGCGTGTGTGCGCGTCACGCCGTCAGAAGGTGTGCGCGGCGGCGGCGCCGAGGGTGGCGACGTGCGGCAGCGGGTTTGTCGGGTTCGACTGGTGCACGGCGAGTGCGCTGTACGTGCCAAAGGGCGAGATGTTTGGGCTGTTCTTCGCGTAGCTGACCTGTATCGCGCGCGTCGACAGCATGCGGTGACGGTTGTGCAGAGTAAAAATGGCCGTGTCGGCTTCTTGCACGGTGCGGAATGTCACAAACGCCGCGCCGCGGCTGCGGTTGTTGTTGTCGCGCAAGATGTGTATGTGTTCGACGTGGCCATACGCGCTGAAGAAGGCGCGCAGGCGCTCTTCGGTGCACTCGAACGGCAGCTGCCCGACAAACAGCTTCGCCGCTGTGGGGCTCATCTTGGGCTGCTGCTGCTGCTGCTGCTGCTGCTGCTGCGACGGTGTCAGCGTCAGCGGCAGCGGCAGTCGTGACGCGTCATAGGCGTTCATCGGCGGCACGGTGGCGTACAGCGGCAGCTCGTCGGTTGGTGGCATGTACGCGGCGCTCGCGATCGTTGGCGCGTCGCGCAGTCGCGCCAGCGCGGCGGCGTGCTGTTGCTGCAGCAGCTGCGGCGGTGTCGGCGGCAGCGCGTGCGGCGGCATGCCCGCATACGCCGACATCGCCGCGGCGCCGCTGCTGGCGTGCGCCTCGGCGTCGAAGAGGCCCGCAATGCCGCTCGTCGTCGCCGTCGTCGCGTCAGGCGTCCACGGCTTCGCGCTGGCGCGCAGGTGCGAGCTCATGACGTGCGCGTCTCCTTCTGCAAGACCAAGTTGCTACGTCTCTCTCTCTGTGTGTGTGTGTTTGTGTGCTTGTGCTATAGAACGTGCGGCGCGACTTGTGTTGCGCGTGTGTGTGTGTGTGTGCGTAAGGTGTGTCGCGCAACAAGACATGCAGTGGTGATGGCATACAAAGACGCATTCGCAAGGTACACGCGTGCATGCATGCGTGTCGTTCGCGTCGCAACAAGCAAAACGAATGACCCGGACAGGACACACACACACACACACACACACACACACACGTGTCTTTGCCTTAGTGTTCGTTACTACTGCGCAGCCACTCTATCGTCTTGTCGCACATATACACACATACACGCGGACACACGCGGCGCGTGTGTCCGTCACCGCTGCTGCTGCTGCTGCTGCTGTTGCTGTTGTTGCACGCACTCCATCAGCGCCTGCTCAAAGTGTGCGACCGAGTCGGCGCCGCCAATGTGTCGCCCCGTGGGAAAGGTAAAGTGCGGCACGCCATTGAAGTGCGGCATGCGGCGGCTCGCCTGCAACTCGGCGTCGAGCTTGCTGCGGACGGTGTCGTCGCGCAAGATGCGCTGTACATCGTCGCTGCTCTGCGCCACGCCCGCCTCCATGGCCGCCGCCGTCAGCTCGGCCACGTCGTCCATGTTCTTGCCCTCGGCGTGCGTCTTGCGCAGCAGCGCCTCCTTCAGCGCGGTCTGCGCTGCATAGTCGCCACGCACAGGGCCAGCATACGTCAACAGCATGTGCGCCAGGTAGGTGCTGAACGTGACGCCGTTGGCAAAGAGGCGAAACTGTATGTCAGGCAGCTGCCACGCCGCACAACGCTCGTTCATCGGCATCACCTCGGGCCGCGCGAGCCACTGCGCGACCGTCTCGCGACCAAAGCCCAGCCGCGTCAGGTGCTCGACGGCGCTCTGTGGCTGTCCGTGCTGCAGCTGCGGCATGAGCTGGAACGGGTGCCAGTGCAGCTCGAGCTGGCAGGGTACACCGCGCGCCTGCACGTTGCGCGCCGCCACCTCAATGGCGCGCTTGCCAACCCAGCACCACGGACACGCCACGTCCGACACGACATTGACGACCACCGTCGTTGACGCACTCGCCGGCATGACGGTACAATGTGCGTATCTTACTCAATGTGTGTTAAGTGTGTGTGTGTGCGTGTATGCGTGTGTGTGCGTGTTTTGCTTGCTTGCAGGCTATGCGCGCAAAAGGCGAGTGACATGTACACATGTTGTGTGTGTGTGTGTGTGTGCTCACCATGTCGCTCTCGTGTTTGCCATCATGCTCGTCGTGACGTAAAAGAAAGTATACAGCAGAAGAGTGCAATACGCGTTTGTGTGTGTGTGCGTGTGTATATGTATATATATGTGCGCGCGCGCATTGTCGCTGAACGCGGTCGTGCGCTTGTCTTTCGTGTGTGTCTGTGTGTATGTATTTATCGTGCGGCGTGGCGCGTATGCGTGTGTGTGTGTGTACGTGTGCATGTGCAGTCAGCGTGGTGCGTGGTGTGGCTCACTTTGGTTGCCTGTACTGCCGCCAAAGGATGTGATCGACGACACGTCGAGCTGCGTCGCGCCCACCGCCGCGGCTGCGGCCAGCGAGGCTGCGTTGCCGCTGCCGCTGCGAGGATGTAGTGACGGTATCGACAGGCTACTCGGCGGAAACGTCGTCGCCGCGCCTGGTGGGCTGCGCAAGATGGACACGATGCTTGTCGGCAGAGCGCGCTGCAGCAACAAGTGACGCTGCTGCTGCAGCTGCTGCAGCTGCGCCAGCCGCGCTGCGTGCTCGTCGTCGTCGCCCTTGCGCGTGTGCATCGGCCGCGTCGCGTCGTCGGCGCTGTGCGGGTGCTCGAGCAAGAACGCATGCGAGCCGGCTGCTGGCAGGTCGAGCGCACTGACGTGTATGGCCATCGTGTCGCTTGCCGCGTCTGTGCGCTGCGGCGACAGTGTGTGGCGGCCGTGGTGGCGTGGCAAGAAGGGCGCGACGCTGTCTGATGCGTCAGCGAGCGAGCTGAGCGTGTACACGATGCTGCTATGACTATGCGCTGCTGCTGCTGCTGCTGCAATGTGCTGCTGCTTTTTGTCACCACCGCCATCTGCCTCGTCACGCAGCACAGGTGTACTGCGCGCATGCGCCTCATCGCGCAAGCGTGGCGACGGCGGTGGTGTGGCGGATGTGATGTGCGCCGCGACGCCGGCGTTGGTCGACGTTGCCGACGCCGGCGTCGTTGACGGGGACGCGGGTGCTGGCAATGGCAGCGGTGCAATCGGCTGCTGTAGTAGCATCTGCTGTTGCTGCTGCTGCTGCTGCTGCTCGTGTGCGCGCACCGTCGCCGCGTGTCCTTGCTGCTGCTGCTGCTCATCTTCTCGTCTGTCATTGTCGTTGCTTGTGCAGCTGATGCTATCGTGCGGTGTCGACGTCGCCGCTGCGGCTGCTGCCGCCGCCGCCGCTGTCGTCATCATTGTGGTCGTGTGTGCAATCGTGGACGTCGCGGCCGTGTTGGCGCTGTCGCCCGCCGTTGTCGCCACCGTGTCGTCGTCGTCGTCATCGTTGTTGTTGCGCACATGTGTGGTCGTATGGTTGTGTCGATTGACACTGTCACGTGTGCCGTCCTCGCCGCTCTGCTCATTGTCGTCACCGCGTCGTCGCCGCTGCACGCCATCACCATCACCACCGCCCTCGCGCACCTCAACAAGACGACTGTGTCCGTCCTCGCGGCTGGCGTGTGTGGCGGCAGACATCATCGTCATTGTTGCGTGACGATGACGATGACCAGCACCAGCACGACCACCGCTGTGCGCACTCGTGCTACTGCCGCTGCTTCTGCCCTCGCCGCCAGAGCCGAAGACGGTGCTGCTGCCCGCAACGAGGCTGGACGGGACGTGGCTGCCCGACACGAACGCATCGGCGCTGCTGCGCAGTGCGGCCGCCTCTGCCGTGGGCGACGTCGACGACGTGTGGCTGCCGGCGTGCGCGGCGTCGTGCGTGACGGCTGCTGCCGCTGTTGTCGTTGTTGTTGCCGCTGGCGTCGTCGTCGTTGTGGTGTTGTCGCGCGGCATGTCACCGGCTATTGTCTCTGTCGTCGTCATCGTCGTTGCAACAACGCTGCTGTTGCTCCGGTTGACGTCGTGGTCATCGCCGTCGTCCGCGGCACCGCGCACGTGCTCTGCTGCCGTCGCCGGCTGCTGCTGCTGCTGCTGCTGCACATGTGACGTGTGATGGCCAAGCTGTGACAGCCACGCGGTGACGTTGCTGTACGCGCGCGTCACGACGCCACCGCTGCCACTGCTCCTCTCCTCCTCGTCGTCGCCGCCGGCGGCGTGCTGTTGCTGCTGCTCCTGCTGTGCGTGCTCCTGCTGTGCATGTTGTTGCTGTTGCGACAACAAGGGCGTGGTGTGCTCGAGCGGCGTCGTGTTCGCCTCGCTCGCCGCATGCACGCGCGGCTGCTTCGCGTGCGCCGCGGCGCGTGTTGACGCTGGTGCAAGTGTGTGCAGCGAGCGCGCCAGCGCGTCCGCGGCGGAGAAGAGGTAGTGACGACCTTGTTGCCCACTGTCTGCCGGCGAGGCGGCCATGACGGCGGGCAGTGACGTCGTCATCGGCGGCAGCGAGGACGACGACGACGATGTTGTTGTTGTTGCTGCTGCTGCTGTTGTTGTTTGCATGGCCGCAGGTATGCGCACACCGCACAGCGCCAAGCCGCGCTCGAGCGTGCGACGTAGCTCGTCCGAGGTGACGGAGCTGATGCTGTTGCTGCCGAGTGAGCGACCGCTGTCGTCACTGCCACCACCACCGTCACTGCCCAGCGGCGTCGTCGTCGTCGTGGCAGAGAGCAACGGCAGCACTGCTGCTGCACTTGTGCGTGGCGGCAGCGACGGCGCGTCTGCGTCGACCACGGCGGCGTCTGCGCTACTGCGCTGCCGCTGCTGCTCGTCATGGTCGTTCCTGTCATTGTCGACCTCGTCGTGTGCACCACGAGTAGTGTTGCGACTGTTGCCTGCGTCCGTCGGTGGCACATGCAGCACGGCGCCGAGCGCGTGTGGCTGCTGCCGCGTCGGTGTGTTGTGAAGCGCATTGTGTTGTAGCTGCTGCTGCTCAGCAGCAACCTGCGTCGTCGCCGCGCGGCCACGCACTGGCGCGCTGTCAATGCGTGCGGCGACGTGTGCATCGGCCGCGGCCGTCGCCGGCACATCGTCACGGTGCTTGTCTGTCATAATGACATGCACACGAGCAGACGGCGACGACAACAGCAGCAACGCGCGTGTGTGTGTGTGCGCAATCGTCTGTGTATACAAGGCTGTGTGTATACGTGTGTTGTCTCTCTTTCGCAATCTGTGTCTGTGTATGTGTGTCTACACACGACAAAGATCAACGTACAAACCACACACACATATGCATGCGCATGTAAACATACATGTGCGCGTATGCACAGGCGCACCCCGTGCAACACATAGCCATGAACGAGTACACATGCACACACACACACACACACACACACACACACACACACACACACACACACACACACACACACAGACACACACACACACACAGACAGACGCGTACACGTGCGACTACACACCGCAGCGGACTAGCTCACCCACCCAGCCTAAAAACACATGCACACACACACACACACACACACACACACACACACACACACAAACACACACGATGAACACTATGATGAGGGTGCAGGACGTGCGTATGCATGCATGTGTGAGCACATATACGTATATATATATATATATATGGCATGTACGTGCGCATGTGCCGTCACGCGCCACAAACGCTTCCCATACACGCCCGCCACCGTCACGATACAATCGTGGCAGCTGACTGTGCAACCAGGCGCAGCTGTGTGAATGCTGCACAATCATGTGAGCACACACACACACACATACACACATACACACAGAGAGATATAGGGACATGCTTGACCAAGTTCGCTGTATGTTTACAAACAATGCAACACACATATATATATGTATACACAAACACATAGACACAAATATATATATATGCATATATGTGTGCGTGCGTGCTGACCAAGGAGAATGTGCACATGTGCTTACACGCGTGCGTACAGACCATAATACTGCCCCACCTTTGTCGCCGATACACACGCACACACAACGTCCACAGATGCTTGCGTGCACACCGTGGCAGCCCCACAGATGCACCCCCCCGCAAGCATAGATGACGATAACCGCATACACAATGCAACGCACGCATGCACACAACGATCACGCTACCCACTGACATAATACACGCTACGCATGCGTATATGTATATACATACATACGGACATACATACATCAACACACACACACGCACACACACACACACACACACGCAATGCGCGCGTGCATCTTTGCGTGCACGTGTACATGTGCGTTTTTGCTGGCGAGCGTGTGCGTGTCACTTACACATACTCGTACGCATTGTTTGTCGTGTCGGCGCTGCTCTTCGTATTGTCATCGTCATCGTCGTCGTCATCGTCATCGTCGTCGTCGTCGTTCGGGCTAGCAATGCTGCAATTGTTCTTCTTTGGCGGCTTCAGGCACGCCTTCGTCGGCACGCGTGTGACGCGCTCCTTGTTGAACGGCCGCGACGTCAGCTCCTGGTCTGTGCCATCAATGTCCTTGGCCTTTGTCATCCGCGCGTGCACCGACGCTGGAGTATCGGAGGCGTTTTCGTAGTTGTAATCGCACGGCGAGCCCTGCTTATTGTGTGTACCGCTGCCGCTGACCATGATGGAGCGCGCAGGCGCACGCTGACCGCCCGGCGGGTGACTAGCGGGCCAGCTTCCGCTGGCCGTGTTACTGTTACTGTTCGCCACACTGCCGCCGCTGCTGCTGCGCGCCGCGCCCGTGTACGCCTGCGGTGAGTTGCGCGACAGCGACCCGGACGACTGCGCCTCGTCGCGCGACGGCGCCGACTGCTTCTGCGGCCGTGCCTTGCTCTTGCTCGCTCCGCCACCCATGATGTCACAACTGTTAGCACGCACACGCACACGCACATGACAAGGCAAGACAAGTAGTAGCACAAGCACACACACGCATACAAGCACATACACATATGTACATATATATGTGTATGCACGTCACAAGAGCATGCGTAACACGTGCGTATACACCAGAGGCACTAGGTATGCGTGTGTGTGAATGTGATATATATATATATATATATGTGTAGACGTGTTGGTATAGAGGAAGAGAAGAGGGTGCAGGGCAAGCTGCGTGCACATGCGCATGCACCAGACACATACACATGCACACACTTGCGCCACGATGTCGTCGACACACACGCACACAGCCCCTTGTACTAGTGGTATGGGGAGAAGTAACAAGGCTTATGTTGTCATTGTATACACGTACACATACACATACACCATACCTACGTCCTTGTATGCCACCCACAAACATGCCCGCGTATGCACACACACACACACACACGACACCGTTGTCCTTACTTGCTACTGTTCTTGCCCTTCTTTGTCGTGTTGTCCTCCGCGTCGGCCTTCGTCATGGGCAGTAATTTTGCCTTGGGCAGGTCGGCAATGTTGACCGGCGGATGATAGCAGCGCGGCATCTCGCGCAGCTTCAGCACCGTGCCATTGTCGAGCCGCAGCTCGTGGTTGTTGTTTGCCATCACCTCCAGCTGCCGCGGCTCGTTCATCCACGCCTGCGTCGTTGGCATCGCGACATTGGGCGTCTTGTTCGCGCCCTCACCGACACTCGCCGGCTCCGTCGTGTGGTTTGTTGCGTTCGGCATCTTGGTTGTGTTCGACATGTTCGCCACGAGGCTACGCTGCTGTGTTGCACACACCGGCGTCGTCACGGACAAGAGCAGCACGGCAAGAAGCAGAGGCAGCAGTAGTGTGCGCACGCACTGGGACGCACGTAGCGACGCAACAGCAGAGGACGAGCGGTGCGACGTTGTGATGAAAAGCGCGCGTGAGCAACAACACGTCATGCACATCCTACACGTAGACACACACGCAAACGTACACATACAAACATACACAAGGCAACACGACAGACATTGTGACAAACACACACACACACACACACACACATGCACGAGCGTACAGCCAGACATAGTTTACAGCAAGACATGCAGCAGGGCGTCGGCGTCGTCATTGGCGTCAGCGTGTGCGTCCGTGCAGCCTTGCATGTGTGCCGCTCCGCCGTCCATGCACGGGTAGCACATCACACGCGCGCACAACGCCGTCGTCCGCTGCGTCGCGCGCGTGCAAGCAGCACAGCGGCTCGTGTCGCCGTCGCAGGTGTGCGTCGCTGCGCACGGCTGACAGCAGCGCCGCATGAGTGCCTCGCGCACAACGCGCACGTCATGCAGCATGACAACGTCGTCGTCGTCATCATCCTCGGCGTCGCGCTCGTCACGACGATGATGGCGAGGCAAGGACTGCTGTTGCTGTAACAACAAGAGCACCAGCTCCATGCTGCCCCAACCCATGCGCTGCACGACGGCGGTGCCGACAAACGCGTCAAGCGCGACCGCGGCAATAGCAAAGCCGAGGCCGCGTGCTGTGCGCGCCAACGCAACACGACCGCCCGCCACGCGCATGGCGTGGGCGAACACCACAAACGGCATCGTCGCACGCACGTCACCCGCTGCCATCGTCGTTGCAGCAGGCCCACACGACGGCGACGGCTGCAGCAGCAGTCGCACACACGCACGCAGCAGTGCGTTCATGTCTACGCGATAGTACATCAGATCGGAGCCGACGAGCATGTCGAGTGACACAGGCTGCTGCTCCTGCTGCTGCTGCTCGTCCTGCTCTTGCTGCTCTTGCTGCCGCAGTGCGTGCAGCAACGCATCGACGCTCGCATCGCACCAGCGCAACGGGTATGTGCAGTGTGCGGCGGTGACCGTCACGGCAGCGACATCGGACGTGTTGTTGCTGCTGTTACTGTTGTTGCTGTTGCCGTCGTTTGCAGCATCGCATACCGTCACGCCCATGGCCGCTGCGCTGGCGCGCACGTGGGCGAGGCAGTCGACGGCGGCGTCCGTGAACACGACGCGCGTGTGCGGCAATGTGCGTGCCGCCGTGAAGCCGACGAGTGCGCAGCCGCAGCCGAGCTCGAGCACGCGTCGACAGCGCTGCGGCTGTGTGTGCGCCCGACTACCGCCGTCACCGCTGCGCCGTGGCAGCAGACAGGCGCCGTATTGCGCAACAAACGCGGCGAGCAGCTGCCCACCTTCGTACACACGCAGCCCGGTGCTGCACACATCGTCGGCGCCGTCGCCGTGCCGCGTTGTTGTGCGCGTGTAGTGCTCCAGCGGCGTCGCACACGACAGCGTCAGCGTCAGCACGTCGGTGCCATCGGCGCTCGTCAGCACGTCAAACGTCTCGTGATGATGATGCTCATTTGACATGTCTACTCGCATATGTGTGCGTGTGCGTGTGTACAGACACAAGCAAGCAAGCACACATGCAACACACACACACACACGTGCGCAAACAGCCAAGCAAGCGAGCGAGCGAGTGTGTGTATGTGCGTACAAGGTGCTGCCGTGACGCCGCTCTACACGGCCGCGTTGTCGCCGTCCTGTGACGCGCGCGCGAGCAGGTCGGCCACGACAAACGTCAATGACAACGGTGCGGCGTCGCTTGTCGCCGTCTCGTGTGCTGCCGCTGCCACAGCCGCTGCTGCCGCTGCTTGCACGGCGGCGTGGACGCGGTCGAGGTGCACAAACGCGTCGTCGCTGACCGCCGCGAGGACGTTGCGCAGGTATGCCATGTCCGTTGTCAGCTGCTCCAGCGCGTTTGCCACCCCGCGCGCCGCCACCTCACGCGGCTGCGCGGCGTAGTCGATGCGCACACGCAACACACACTCGTCCACAAAGTGACGCGCCACGGCGCCGACCATGTCATCGAGCCACGCCGCAGCGGCGTCGTCGAGCAGCGCCGTCACCGCCTCTCGTGTCGCGGCCACGGTGCTGCTATTGCTGCTACTGTCGTCCAGCGTCGCCGCCTCCGCGCGCAGCGCATCGACCGCGAGTGGTATCTCCATAATCGCCTCGCCAAGGTCACGCACCGCCTGCGTAGGTGCCACATAGCCGACCGCATACGCGGCGAGTGCGCTCTGCCGCGCCGTGTCCACGCCAACACCCTCCGCGACAGCAGCAGCAGCAGCAGCAGCGCGGTGGCCGTCACCGTCGACGCCGTGCGCACTTGTGCCGACGGTCGCGCGGGGCGACGACCACACCGGCAGCGTCGTGTACGAGGCGACCTTGCCGAGCACAGGACGCAGCAGATGCTGCTGCAAGGCCTGCTCATTGTCGGCCACACACGCGTCCAGCTGCGTCAGCAGAGGCTGCCACAGACGCACACGCAGGCTCGCCTGCACAGCCGTCACCACGTCGTCGCCGACGCTGCCGCTACCGCCGCCTACAACACGCTCCTGCTGCTGTTGCTGCTGCTGCTGCTTTGTCGTTGTCCTTGCTGTTGTTACTGTTGCCTCGGGTGCTGTCGTCATGGACACATCAAGCTGTGTCTGACACGTCAGCAACGCCGGCCGCAACACGCGCGTTGCGACGACCATGTGTTGCAGCAGCCGCACCGGCGACGTCGCCGCGCCACTACTCATGCTGTCCTCCTTGTTGTCATCTGCGTGTGTGCGTGGTGGCTGCAGCTGCGTCAGCAGCTGACGCAGCAGTGGCAGCCACGCGTCGACGCACGCGGTCAGTGTGCGGCGTGGCACAAAGCGCAGCGACGCCCGCACGCCTGCCGTCACCGCCGCGAGCACCGCACTCACGTGCTCTGCACTGCTCGGCAGCAAAAGCGACGCGGTGGTGCGTTGCACTTGTGCCGCGACGTGTTGCGTGGCACGCGCCACGAAGCCGTCGATGACGTCATCGGCCTCCAGCACGGACGACAAGGCACGCACGAGCTGCACCGTCGTGCGCTGCGCCACGGCAGCACGCCACCGCGTCATCTTCTTGCGTGTGTCGTCAATGCTGCTGCTGCTGTCGTCGTCCTTGTCGTCCTCGTTGTTGTCGTTGTTGTTGTCGTCCTCGATGACGACAACGTGCACGCGCGCCGCTTGCACAGCCGTGTAGCAGCGCAGCAGCGCCTCGTTGCTGTGCGCATCACTGCTGCTGCTGCTGCCGCCCTCCTGTTGCTGTTGCTGTTGTTGTTGCAACAGCACCGTCGCCATGACCTCAGCAAACGCCTCGTGCAGCAGCTCCACCATCGTCGTCACCGTCTGCACCACCTTGTGCGACAACACCGCGTCACCGTCGCGCATGGCCGCCAACGGCGTCGCTGCCGTGGCGTCATCGTCTGCGGCGTCACGGCCACCGCCTCCTCCGTGTCCTGCAGCGACAATCGCCTCGCGCATCGTCGTCGCTGTTGTTGTTGTTGTTGTCGTCATACTCGCTGCGGCGTCTGCTGATGGTGTGACGTCGGTCACCGCGGCGTCGATGCGGCACGCCAACGCGCAGGCAAAGTGCACCTCGTCACGCAGCCGTGTGCACAACGCCGGCACGAGCTGCGTCTGCAGCAGCTGCGCCGCCGTCGCCAGCGTCACGGCGTCGTGCTGTGGCGGCGGCAGCAGCTGCTGTCGCAGCCGCGTCACAACGTCCGCCACGGCGTCGCGCGCGTGCCGCTGCAGCACCGCGTCGACGCGGCCAATGGTGTGCAGCGTGTGCAGCAGCCGCGCCGCCCGCGGCACCGCATGCGCGCGCAGGCAGCTCGCACACTCGTGCTCGAGGGCGTCCTCGACTAGCTTCTCATGTCGCGCGAGCGCGGCGCGCTGCTTCTCGCCATAGGCGCCCTCGACCTCGCGCAGTGCGGCCAGGTCGCGCTGCACGTCGCGTATGGCCTCGGCCGTCGCGTCAACATCGGCCATGTCCGCGTCCTGCGCCGCCACCTCACCAGCAGCAGCAGCAGCATCCTTGCCGTCCGCCTTATCGTCGCCGCTGCTGATACCACCGCCGCCGCCATGACGCAGCCGTCGTGTGGCGGCGTCAATGCGTGCCATGGCGGCGTCGACGCGAGCGGCCTTGTCGAGTGTGTCGCTGCAGTACTGCAGCGTTCGCGCCGCACGGCTGTGCTCCGCGAGCGCGCGCACCGGCGCCGCGCCCTCGGCCTCGACAGCCGGCTGCACGGCCGCACTCATGTTCTGCAGCTGCGCGGCGAGGGCATGCGTGTCGCTGACCATGCGCGTCAGCTCGAGTGTTGTACGCGGCAGGCGCACAATCGTCTGCGCCGTCAGCTCCTCGACGCTGCTGGCCACATCGTGCGCGTGGCGCTGCAGACCGTCATACAGCGCCGTCGAGGCACGCTCAGCGGCTGCCACACTCGTCATCGTCGCCGCCGTCGCCTCGCCGCCGCCGCCGCCGCCGTCGCGCGGCTGCGCCGACGCCTCACTGCTCGCCGCATCGGGCGGCACAACGAGCAGCAGACGCGCCAGCGTGTTGTTCACCCACTGCCGCACATCGACACCCGGCCGCGCGAGTGCGGCGAGGTCGACGCACGACAAGGCATCTGCGCCGTCGGCCGCGGTAGTCGTCTGCGAGGCGCTCATCGTGTCACACACACACGCACACACCACGACTCTACTATATGTAACAACGAGCACTACACACACACACACACACGCGGACATCATGACAAGTAACGACACACACACACATACATACACGTACGCACGCGTGCCTCTTTGTTGTGTCGTGTGGTGTCCGCGTGCGCCATACACACACATTACAGGAGCGAAGTGCGGCCCCACGCGGCGAGTGCGCTGCGCACGCGACTCGGGTGCATATTGTATATCGGGTTGCTCGACCGCAGCATCGACGTGTGCGCGTTGCGCTCGCGCAGCAGCACGACGCCGTATGGCTGCGTTGTGCCACCATCACCGTCGCCGGCGTCGTGCCGCGGCACACGACCGTGCGCAAAGGCACGACGCGCGTAGTCCGCCTGTGAGGTGGCGTAGGCGGCGTAGTGCAGATTCTGCGCCGCACTGAGGCCCGCGAGCGCGTAGCAGGTGTGGTAGGCGTCTGGCGCACAGCCTGGCTTGTCGTACAGCCCGCCCTGCACACGCTGACAGTAGTGCAACACGTACGTCTGCAGCCGGCGCTGGTCAAAGTCGTAGTCGCCGTCGTCCTCGCACGGCTGCGACGTGGCCACGTCGCCGTCGTCGCCGTCGCCGCAGCCGCCCTCGTCGCCGTCGGCCAGCGTCAGGCGACGGTGCAGCTGTGCGCAGTGCGCACGCGCCGCTAGCGCGTCGCGGCGGCACGCGTCATCGCGCGACAAGAGGCGCTGTACATACTGCTCCTCGTGAGACGCGCGTGCTTCAGCGGCCTCGTCGTCGTCGTCGTCCTCGTCGGGCACGAGAAGGCTGTCCATGTCGAGCAGCTGTGCGTGGCCGAGCAAGAACACCTGGCGTGCTGTCAGGGCGCGGTGTGGCAGTGCGCGGCAGCACTCGACGAGGCGCAGCAGCACATGCGCGGCACCGACCCAGTACGAGTAACACGCGTCGACAAGCTTGTTTGTGCGACCATTGAAGCCGCCCTCGTAGGCGAGCTGCCGCGCCGCGAGCCACCGCCGCGCCGCCGCGACGCGGACGAGCTGCGGCTGCCGCATGAGCAGCAGTGCGGCGAGGCCGCAGTGCGTGTACGCGCCATGCGCCTCCGCCGCCTCGGCGCCACACGCGAAGCCGCCCTCGTGAGCCGCACACGACGCCACGTAGTGCGCCGTCGCGGGCGTCAGCACGCGCGTGTGCCGCACGTCGTCGGCGTCTGGCGTGGTGAGCGTGTGCGCTTCGTCGAGGCCGAGCAGCGTGACGAGCACCGCGGCGCAGTACGACGCCCGCACGTCCGACTCGCCGCCGTCGTGGACGCGGAAGCTGCCATCGTGCTCGTTGCGCAGGTACAGCAGCCAGCGCTTGATCGCCGCACGCGGCAACGCACGCAGGTAGTCGGCGTCGCCAAGGATGCACAGCGCACAACACGCCGCGTACGACGAGACGAGGTGTGGCATGTGCGCGTCCGCGCCGCCCGCAAAGCCAATGAGCGGCCGCGACACGGCCGCGTCGTCGTCGTCAGCGTCGCTGCCGCTGCCGCTGTCGCTGCGTGGTGTCGTCGTCGTGACAGCTGCTTGTGTGCTGAGGCAGCTGTACAAAAACTGCGCAATCGCGTCACGCGGGACGTGTGCGTACAGCTGCTCCGTCACACCAAGCAGGTCAGCAGCCTGCAGCGTCCAGTACACCACCCACGGCTGCGCAGCATACAGGCTCAGCTTGTTCGGCCCCGCCACCGCATGTGTAGCGGCCGCCGTGCTGCTGCTGCTGCTGCTGCGTACGTCGTGCAGCATCGTCTTCAGGTATGCGAGGTGTGCACGTCGTGCGAGCAGCCCTGCTGGTGCTGCTGCTGTCGTGTCACATGCGTGTGTCGAGTCGTCCTTGTCGTCATCGTCGAGGAGCGTGTCGGCAAAGTGCAGCAGCGACTGCTCGACGTCGTACTGCGCACGCAGCGTGTCGTCGCTGTCACTCGACATGTATATATGTGTGTATGCTGACAGGTGACAAGCGCATACACAGCAGGCACGCAACAAGCACACACACGCACTCAGTATGTCCATACACACATATAAAGCACCTGTGCGATGGGCATGATCGCTACAGGACGCCTTGTAGGACACACACACACACACATATGATGACGGATGCACGAGTAAACAAACGCGCACACACACGCACACGCGTGTGCTTGTGTATGCTTACATATTCACGTATGATCACGACAAACACACACACACACACATGCACAGACTTACTAGCCTGCATTGTCGATATACACGTATATGTATTTACACATATACGCGCCTTTACACGCACATATATAGACGAGACGTGGTCGTGTACACTGCGTCTTGCGCTCTTCGTCGTTTCTGCTACACGCTCGTGACACATTGCACACACACATGCACTTTATGTTGTCTTGTGCTTGCCGCGTCGTGGCTCGCGACTGCACGCGTACTGATTCATCACCATCGCCGTCTTGAGCAGCCGCTCCGCCTCGATGAAGAAGATATCCGTGGCGACGGCGATGCAGAGTGTGACGTTGGCGTCATAGGCGAACTCGTACGGCATGCGGACACCCTCACCGACGCTGCCGCCGACAATCGTCGAGTTGCGACGCGCCACCGTCTCCGAGTACACCTGCTGCTCCGCCTGCTGACTAATGGCGTGTAGTCGCGCATTCAGCGCCGCATCCGTGCCGTCGGTGGCGTCGTTGCCGTCGTCGCTGCCTGCCGCCGCAAACGCCGTCACGTCGTCGTCACCGTCCGCCGCCTTCTTGCTACCGTCATTGTTGTTGTTGTTACTGCTGCCGCTGCTGCTGCCGTTAGCGCTACTGTGACCACTAGTCTTGTCATGACTGCTCATGTTCGGCTTGTCGACGTCGTGCGTGCTTGTTGTCGTCACTGTCGTCGTCGTGTCGTTGCTGCCGCCGTGTGGTGGCGCACCATGATGCCACGGCTGCAGCGCTGGCACAAGCTTCTGCGTCACCTGCTGCACACTCACGTCGACCGTCGGCTGCCGCGACAGTGCGGCGTCGCGGGCGACAAAGACGATGGTGCGGTTGAACACTCGGTCGGCGTACTCGCGGCGCAGGGCTTGTATGGTGCACATGTGAGCATTGAACAAGCAGCGCTGCAGCATCGTCCGCAGCTGCAGAAACGACGCAAACTGGCTTGTCGCGTCGGCGAGCGACCACGTGTGCGGCTGCGTCATGGCCAAGATGAGGCTGCGAACGACGGCGCGGTTGCGGGCCTCGATCTGCCGCAGCACCGGCGCCACGGCGGCGAGTATCGACAGCACATCGCGGTGCCGGTCCGGCTGCAGCCGCGCATCGGCGAGCTGCCACAGCATCAGCGCAATCATCTCCGTCGCCGACGCCAGCCGGCGCATCGAGCTGTACATGCTGCGCATCGTCTCCATCGGGTACGGCATGCCACGCGCCGCCGGCTCGGCCGCCGCCTTCGGTATCCACTGGCCAAGCTGCGCCAGCTTTGCCCACGTGCTCGCGCACGTCGCCAGGCTGCGCTGCAGGCCCATCTGCAGCCGCTCCTGGCTGTCACCCCCGCTGCGGTCAATGAGCGCGTCCATGTCCTGCAAGATGAGGTAGACAACGTCGCTGAAGCCGTTGACAATCGCAACGAGAGCCTCGACATTGTGCGACAGCGTCACGTCGTGCACATTGATCGGAAAGATGAACACGACAATCGCATAGTACGTCATCATCGTCAGACAGTTGCACAAGATGCGCGCGAGCAGCTGCAGCTTGCTCGAGGCGCTGTTCAGCGACGTGATGAGCAGCATGGCGCAGTACTGGCCAATGTGGTTGTACGGCACACTGTCAATCACGAGCAGCGAGAGAAAGATGCCACACAGCGCGAGCGCAATCTCGCCCGCCATGCTGCTCGTGTGCCACACCGCAATGTACGCGAGTGAGCACGAGCACAGCATGCCCGTCACCCGGTACACCGACGCCACCATCGTGTCGCCGGCGGTGGGCAAGCCGACGGCCATCAAGATGGCCATGCCAAAGTAATACACATTGTCGCGGTCAATGTAGATGGTGAACATGACGCCAACGCCGTACGCAAGCGACAGCTTCAGGGCGTCCTTGAACAGCCGCACATCGCGCGGCGTGGCGAGCTGCAGGCGGCGTGGCAGCTCGTCCCAGAAGCCGCGCCAGTAGTCGAGGACAAAAAACTCCGCCGTGCGCTGCCACTGCGACTTGTAGCGCCGCCGGTCAAACTGCCGCATCGACGCGCCATACGCAACCAGGCGGCGCGCAATTGGCACCAGCATGAGGTGAAAGAAGAGCGTATACGTGTACAGCTCGGCGTCGGCGACGCGGTCGCTCTTGATGACCATGTCCGCGTTCAGCCGCGACAGCGCCGCGTGCACGTCGTCGAGGGCGGCTTGCAGCGCGTCAAAGGGCACATGGGCGGCCGTGTCGGCCGGGTCGAGGTGGCGACCGAGGGCGTCGAAGACGTCGTCGATGCTGTGCATGTAGCGCTCCAGCGCCGGCCGCAAGATGGCGCCCGCCTGCTGCCAGTAGGCGCGGTCGTCTGCCGTGAACAGGTACGTCTGCGGCTGTGCACGCGACGTGAGCAACGTCGGCTGCGGCTGCGTCGGCGAAGCCGTCGTCGGCGTCGCTGCGGCGCCGTCGCTGCCGCGCAGCAGCTCCGCTGTCGGCTCGGTGGGTGAGTTGTACTGTGTGCGAACGCCATCGCTGCCACTGTCGTGACGCTGCTGCTGCTGCTGCTGCTGCTGTGATGACGGTGACGTGTGCGGCTGGCGCGCTTGCCGTCGGCTGCGCAGCTGCTCACTGCGCAGGCTCTTCTGCATCGCCACGGCGCGTGCGGCGTCGGTGAGGGCGAGCAGTGGCGGCATGAGGCGCTGCATCAGCTGCAGTCGCTCCCGGCGCAGCTCGAGGCGCAGCGTGCTCTCCCAGAACTCGTACATGACAAAGAACAGCCTGCCCGGCAGCACGGCAAAGATGCGCTGCATCGGCTCCGACGTGACGCGGTTGAGCGCGAGGGCGACGGCGATGGGGTCGTCCGACCAAAAGGCAAACATCGCCTCGTGCATCATCTGTCGGCAGTGCGCCCAGCCCTGCGCGAGCAGTGCGTCGCACTCGGTGGCGACGCTGCGGGGTGGGAAGAGGCACTGAAAGGCCGCGACGCTGGTGCTGAGCAGCATGTCACGTCCGACGAGGACCGGGAAGAGGATGCCGGTGCCGCCGGGCAGGTGCTCCATCATCATGATGATGATCGACTGCAGCATGACGACGCGCTTGCAGCGGACGTCGCCGAAGAGGTGCATGAGGAACGACGTCGTCAACAACACACACCACCACGCACTGTTCGCGTGCACCATGCCCCACGAGTTCAGCATCGCACCAAACACCATAATCCACGTCGCACACTGCATCGACACGATCAGGGTGGCGAGCTGCTCGCCGACGGTGAAGCGGCAGTCGACAATGGCCCAGAGCGGCATGACAACGTGCGCAGGGAAGCGATAGTTGACGCTGGGCAGTCGTGTCAGCAGTGCCATGGGCAGGGCAACGAGGAGGACAATGCGCAGCGACTTGAAGATGGGCGTGTATACTTCGGGGTAGAAGAGCGCCTCCCAGTACGAGCGCAGGCTGACCGAGTCATCGCTGCTCGGCCGGTGATGTACGCGCAGCGGGTACGGCACGTCGTCCTCGAGGACGGCCGCCCCACCACCACTGCCACCACCAGCGCCGCCGCCCTCGCAGCTCACTGACGGCCACGGCGCCGCCACCGTCGTCGTCGTCGTCGAGGACGACGTGTGTGCCGCCTTGGCCACGTGCGACGACGCGTCGGCGACGGTCGTCGACGTTGTTGTCAGCGCCACGCCCGCTGCGCCGTCGTTCAGCGACGCTGTCGATGAGGCGCGCGAGGCGCCGTCGCCGTCGCCCTCGCTGCTCGCGTGCAGGTGCGCATTGCTCGGCAGCGATGGCCGCAGCAGCGCTGTCAAGTTGAGTGTGTCCATCACTACGCCCCTATGCATGTGTGTGTGTGTGTGTATGTCAATACACGAGGCAGCAACAGGCAACACATGTACGCAGAAGCAAAAACAGTCGCATGCTCGAGCGCGCCGCGACGACGACGCGCGCGCACACACATAACGTTGCCGCCGTGCTCACTTGCTATGCATATACACTCACGCACATCAAGTTGTTGACATCAGCTACATACATCAGACACACACACACACACACGCACACATACGCACACAATTGTACATACACGGGGTTGCTCGAGTATGGCGTACTGCACACGCTCGCCTACTCGCATAGATAATGTACTCGCACGCACACACACACACACGCACGTCGTAACAATGCTCGTAACGCTGCACACATCACACATATATGTTATACGGATGCACGGACAACAATATATGCACATGACGACAAACACATACGCACACACGGACAAAGCATGACACGAGCGCACTGCTGCCGCCTTGTGTACACACACACACACACGACGAGGGTGATCTAGCAACACACACACACACACACACGTTGGTGAACTTAGGGTACAGTTGTACTTACATGGTTGCGTTTGCACTTGTACACAAGAGCGCTTTGCTGTACACAGTCAACACGCATACAGGCAGACATGTCGTGCTGACGCTGTCGAGGCCTGCGTAAGCACACACACACACACACACACACACACACACATACATACAATACATATAGGGAAAGTAACATATACATATAAGTACAGTTATACACATGTACATATGACAACACACACACAGATACACAGACGCACACATGCATGTGTGCGTGTACGTACGAATGCGCATGCTACATGGCATTGCCTTGCACGTAGCGCTGCGTCACGTTACGCACACCGCGCAGCATCATCTTCGGGTCGGCGTTGCCAAAGTAGCGCTCGAGCGCGTTGCGCAGCGTCACATTGACGCGGCCCTCGTTCGTGCAGCTCGGGAACTCGCTCGTCTGACGGCTAGGTATGAGCAGGTGACGTGCGTGTGGGCGGCCGGGCGTACACTCGGCAATCGCCGACAAGCATGCCGGGTCGCCGGCGGCGAGCGTCACCGTCGCGTGCGGCGTCAAGAATGTCACGCGCTTTTCCTTCAGTGCACGCACGAACACCTCCTCGAGGGGCGTGCGCGCGAGCTCGTCGAGCAGGTTAGGCGGTGGCGGGTGCGCGAGCCAGGGCAGCACAAAGCGACCGTTGCGTATCGTCGTGTCATTGATGAACAGCTTCAGCACCGACCACGCCACGGGCTGCGCCGCCGGCCACGTCGCATCGTTGCCGCGGTCGGCCCCTGGCGTCACCTTCAGCAGCGTCATCGTCGCCACCGTCGTCGGCAGCGCCGGCGCGCCAGTGAACACGCACGGCGGGTCGACGTACGCGACGGCGTTGACGTCCGACATCCAATCAAACATCGTCACCGTCGACACGGTCGGCGTCACCGCCGCCGCGCCGCCACCGCCCGGGTGCACGCGCACGACGACCGTGTACATTGCCCGCACCACGGGCGACGCTGCGGCCGCGGCAGCCGCACCGTCAGCCTCGCCGGCGTTGTTGATGCCACGCACGCCCTCGACGCGCAGGAAGAGGCCACGCTCGGGTGTGTACGGGGCCAGGTAGCCAATGTTGTCGTCGAGCATGACGGCGACGCCGTCAAAGTTGTTGTCCGCGTCCTTGTCCGTCGCCATGCCGCGCGTGCACGGCGGCGCGGCGGCGTCGGGGTGGGCCGCGATGTACGACGCCCGTGCCGCCAGCAGCTGCAGCTCCTGCTGCGACAGTCGCGGCTGCCCGTGCGGCTCGCGGTAGGGGCCTTGTGTCGCGGCGCTGTCGACGCGCCAGAGCAGAAACGCACCTGGCACATGCTCGAAGCGGCTCGGCGGCACGCTGCCGGCGGCCATGCCCGCGCCCGTCGCCGCGTCCAGGCCGCGTCGCAGCGCCTGTGCGTCCATGCTCGCCTCGAGCTGCATCTGATTGTACGCCGACGCGGCCGCGTGCTGCTCGGCGGCCAGCCGCTCCGGCGTCCGCAGCTCGTCGACGTTGCGCTCAAACGACCGCCGCGGGTCGCCCAGTCGCAGCCGTGACACGAAGCTGCCCGCACGCGCCGTCGTGTGCACCGGCAAGCAGGCGTGGCCGAGCACAATCGGTGTCGTGTGCATCGCCGTGACATACTCGACGATCGCGAGCACGCTCGTGTCGGCCGCGGCGGCGGCGGCGTGCGCGTGTGCGGTGCCGGCGGCCGGTGGCGCAAAGATTGGCTGCAGCGGCGACGTTGTCAGATCCTGGTAGACCACCGCATCAGGGCGGCGGTGAAAGAGACCGGGGCTGTTGAGCGGGTGCAGCACCGCCCCCGTTTGCGCATCCACGTCGTTGACAAAGTAGATGAGCGCCCGCACACACGCCGCGTGCAGCGGCACGCCAATGACGGACTCGAGGCACACGTCAACGAGGTTGCCCTTTGGCCCGTGCCCAGGCGACGGCGCGGCGGCCTCGTTCGCCACCGCCACGCGTGGCAGGCCGAGCTGCGCACACGTGTCCACGTCGGCGTCGACGTCGAAGCGGTCGCTGTTGATGTAGCTGCAGCTCATCGTCGTCTTGTACTGCGGTGGCACGAGCAGGTTGCCGTTTTTGTCGAGCGTGTACACGAGTGCGGTGCCGCTCTGCGAGGACAGTTTGCGCTGCAATTGTTGTTGTTGTTGTTGCTGCTGTGGTGGTGGTGGCCGTGGCGATGTCTGCTGCTGTGGCTGTTGTTGTTGTTGTGGTGGTGCGCGCTGTTGCTGTTGCTGCGGTGGTGGCGGTGCGCGCTGCTGTTGCTGTTGCTGCTGTTGCTGTGGCGCGCGCTGTTGCTGTGGTGTCTGCGTCGGTTGTGGCTGCTGCTGTGACGGCGCTGCGGGCGACTGTGACGCCGATGGCGTCATCGGTTTCTTTTGCGGTGACGCCATGGCCGCCGCTGCTGCTCGCTGCTGCATTGACCCAGACCACGGCCGCTGCCCCATCGACGGCGTGGTGGGCCGCGACGAGGACTGCGCTGACGCGGCTGCTGCTGCTGCCGCTGCCGCCGCCGCTGCCATCTGCTGCCGTCCTATCGGTGCCGATGGTACGCGCTGCAGCGTTGTCGGCTGCTGCTGCTGCTGTTGTTGTTGTTGTTGTTGTTGTGCCGCCATGGCCACCTTGTCATGCGACGGCATGAGCACCGATGGCGGTCGTGTGTTGGCGTGCGCAGACGGTGATATGGGTGGCGGTAGTGCAGTGTCCTCCTCTGCTTCGACAATCTCGTCTTCTTGCGGCGGCGGCGCTTGTCGCTGTTGCTGTTGCTGTTGCTGTGGTGCTGGTGGCGGTGGCGCAGCGGTCATCTCGGTCACCGAGACGGCAGGTGAGATGGACGGCGACACCACCATGTCTGCTGCTGTCGTTGCTGCCACGGGTGTTGTTGTGGCTGCAGTGTGTGTGTTGCTTGTGACGGGCAACGCTGCTGCTGTTATTGCAGCGGTAGCGCCCTGCTTTGTCGCTGCAGCGCCCTTGGCTGCTGCTGTTGCTGGTGCGGCTGCGTTGGTGCGCTCATGCAGCGCACGCGCATGCGCCGTCACCAGCGCTTGCCACTGCGCCACAGCCATGCCAAGGGGTGGCGGCAGCATAAAGTGCATCGGCCGCGCGGCCACGTCTGTGCAGCCCGTGTGACCTGTCGCTGCCGTCGTTGCTGCCGCGGTGGCGACGTCGGTAGCGACGCCGTCGCTCACGGGCGGTGGCAGGAACGGGCCCATGTTGCCTGGCATGCCAGGCAGTACCGGGTAGCCGGGCGGGGGTGGTGGCAGCTGCGGCAGCCCCGGCAGTGCCGCCGCTGCGCCGGTGGCCGCCTCGGCCCTCGACACGACCGCCGTCGCCTGCTCGAGCACGTCGCGCGCGTCGCGCTCAATGGTGCCGCTGAGTACGTACGCCGCTGCTGCGGCGGCGCCGCGTGAGTGGCGTGATGCCTGCGGTGGCTGCAGTGCTCGCGCCAGATCGACCGGCGGACTGCGCAGCGGCGCCGTCCACGCGCCCGTCGCAGCGGCCGTGACAACGGCCCAGTAGAGCAGCTTGCCCTGATAGCGCAGCTGCAGCACCGCCACGCGCACATCGCGCGTGCTCGTCACGACAAACTCGACCGGGACGGCGGCGAAGAGGAGCACGTTGCTGCTGTGTCGCCGCAGCAGCGGTGCCGTGTCGTCGCGCGCGACGACGCGCGTCATCGTCGACGACGACGGCCGCAGCACAGGGACGCCGTTGCCGTTGTGGCGGCCGCGTGCGGCGCTGCAAAAGTGCACCGTCAGCTCGACCGCGTCGAGCGGGACGAGCAGGTCGGGGCCGGTGAGGGTGGCGGGGCACAGTGTGTACACGCCCTTGCTCAGCGCCACCGACGCAGCACCATTGGCGGCCGCTGCGCCGTTGACTGCCGCGTCGCTCTTGCCGCCGCCGCCTCGACTGCCTGCCGCTGCCGTCATCGCGTGCGTGCCATTGTAGTGCAGTGGCGGCAGCGGCTTGCGATAGCGCGCACGCGCACGCGAGCCCGTGTGCTGCGCGCGCGTTGATCGACTGCTGCCGTGCCTGCCCGCACCACGCCGCGCGCGTGCCTTGCTACCGCTACTACGACCCTTGTCACCATCGACACTGCTGCTGCTGCTGCTGTTGCTGCTGCGATCACTATCGTTGCTGCCGCTGTCACTGCTGCGACTGTCACTGTCGCTGTTGTCGCCCTCACTGCAGCTGCCACTGCTGCTGTGACTGCTATCGCCGTCGTCGTAGCTGTCATTGTCCTCGCTGCCATCGTCATCGCTGTACCGCGCGTCGTCGCCGTCCTCGTCGTCATCGTTGCCGTCACGTCGGTGTGCGCTGCGGTGGCGACTGTGCGGTGCGTGTGCGCGACGACTGCCGCCGACATTGCCGCGCCGCGAGCGATGACGCCGTTGGTGGTTGCGGCGGCTGCTGTGGTGGTGGGGGGCGTTGCGTGATCTGCCACCCGTCGTGCCGCGCACCGCGCGCGCCTGCGCCTGTGACTGCGAGGGCGCTGGCGCCAACGACGGCGGCGGCGCCGGTGGGCGCCGCGGCGGACACGGCGTCAGGGACGACCTGACGGCGCCAATCTCATTCATCAGATACTCCATATCGAGTTTGTTGTGCTGCTCGGCGAACTGCTCCTGCGTCAGCATCTTTAGCTTCAGCTGCGTCACCTGCTCACGCAGCTCCTCTTGCTCCTGCAGCAGCCGTGCCTGTCGCGCCGGCAGGACGAGATTGACCTGCTGCTCGAGCAGCTTGCGCTCTTTGCTCGCCAGCTCGGCGGCGTGTTGCGCGCGCTGCATCGTCAGCAACTCGTCGAGCTGCTGCTCTGCACTTGGCCGGCCCTGCATCGTGGCGGCGGCGGCGGCGGCGTGCGCGCGTGCGGTGGTGCCATTGCCACCGCTGCCGCCGCCGCCGTTGCGCATGCCGTTGTGGTGACTGTTGCCGCGCACCGGCAGCAGCGTCTGCACCTCGCCGTTGCTGTCGCTGTCGTCGGCGCCGAGCGTCGCCGCGTCGCTGTGCAGCTGCGGCGATGACGCGGGCGCACACACGCCGGTGCGGCGATGTGCGCGCACCGCACTCAGTGTGGCGAAGCACATGCCACAGTACGGACAGAAGCGCATGGCGATGTTGCCGTGTCACCGCACACTCCCTCTCACACTCTCACACACACACAAAACACACAGAGTGTTGCTGCGGCTTCCCTTCCGCTTGCGTACTTGTCTCGCGTCTATGTGACACAGGCGCTACACACACACACACAAGGCAATGACAAAAACAACAGCAATACCGCGACACACAACGCACGCATACACATACAGGTCTATGGTGTGCATCATCGCTACACATGTCACACACACACACGCACACACGCACGCAAGTGTACACCATGCTATGTCGTGTCGCGCTTGTGTTGCGGCACCATGTCGAGATGCACACCGTAGCGCCGCTGCAGCACCGCCGTCAGCTGTCGTGTTCGCCTTGTCCATGCTTGTGCAGCAAGCCAGTGTGCGAGCCGTGGCAGTCGCTCCACACGGGCGGCGAGCACGGCCACGTCACACGAGTACACCTCGTGCAGCTTGCCCTGCAGCGGCAACGCAGCTGCTGCTGCTTCTGCTGCTGTTGTGTTGTTGTTGTTGCTGTCGTCGTGTGCGCCAAAGGCATGTGACAGCACATCGAGGCTAAGGCGCACGGTGCAGGCCCATTCGAGCTCGTAGCACGGCACACGTCGTCGCTGTGCTGCTGTCACATAATGCCGCGCCGTCTGACAGTGGCGAATGACGAGCACATCTGCACGTTGTGGTGGCGGCGCATTGCCGCTGTTGTTGTTGTTGCTGCTGCTGCTGCTGCTTGCGTTGTTGCTGCGGCTGTTGCCGCTGTGTGTTTGCGTGTCGCGGTGTACATGCACGGCCCACGCCACGTCAAGCAGATGCGACGACCATGGCAGCCACAGTTGCTTGCGCAGGTGCTGCACAGGGTGAAACATCACACCCTGCGTCATGTACTGCATAACGTAGAAGGTGGCACAGCAGACGCGGTAGCTCGCCGCCTCGCTCGCGACGCCCGTGCTGGCGCTGCTTACGGCAAGCGATGACAGTGACACGCCGTGGCGAGCCGCCGCCGCCGCAGCAGCAACAGCAGGCGCAGCTGTTGTGGCGGTGGCGTGCGCAGTGTGCGCTTCACTAGCGCCGTCGTCGTCGTGCTGCGGCGGTGTGGCGACGGCGAGCATGCCGCTCTCGACACATGCGTGCAGCAGCAGCTGGTGTACATCAGCGCCACACGCAGAGGCGCTGATGCGCGACGTGTTGCGCACCGCCGCCGCCGTCGTTGACGACGTCGACGCCGCCGACAGCGGTCGACGGCAGCGCTGCGATCGACGCTGACGCCAGGCAGGCCGTGACGTTGTCGTGACGGGCCTTGCTGTTGTTGTGGCAGCGTCAGTGTCGTCGTCGTCGGCCACTGCGTGCGTCGCGAGCAGCGCGTGTGACGACGACGACGAGGCGGCCAACGATGCCATGGCGGCCGCCTCCGTAGTGCGCTGTCGCCACGCGGCGCGAAAGCGACGGCCGTACGTGTCAGCCTCCCCACACAGCGCCGCAAGCCGCAGCACGGTTGCGTGAACGCGTCGACTGCGCACCACAAACGGGTCGTCGTCATCGCCATTGTCACTACTGTCGTCACTATTGTGATCGTTGTTGTTGTTGTTGTTGTGTGCACAGCAGTTTGCGTCGTCATTGTCCTCGTCAACGCACACAACCATACGCGGAAAGTCGCGAATAACGGCGAGTGGATCGACGCCAATGTCATCGAGCATGCACGTCTGCCACATTGCCTCCTCCTCGTCTGCCAGCACACACCCCTCACGAGACTGTGTTGTGGCGCCGTCTGTTGCTGCTGTTGTTGTCGTCACACCTACTGCTGCTGCGGTTGCTGTCGATGACGATGACAAGGGCGGTCGTGTATGACGGCGATGCTGCCGTGTGTCGTCATGTGCATCCGTGGCGCGAGCGTGTGCCGTGGTGTGCGTGTCGGTGTCGCTGCTGTGTGAGTGACGCGCACCCATACTGCACAGCCATGCGTCACTATGTATAGGTATATGTGTGCGTTTGTGTGTTTGTGTGTCTATCTATAAACTACAGCGCTGCAGGAAAGTGCAGTAACACGACATATGTGCACATACACGTGCACACATACACATACAGACATGGACACTGTGCGTGTGCGTGTCCTTCACGTTGTGCACACACACACACACACACACACACATACACACACACACATATACACACATGCTAACTACGATGCACGCGCTACAGCCTCACAACACCAGAAAGGAGCAACACACACACGCACACACACATACCTTCTCTTTTGCGTTACACTGCTTGCGCGGTATGTGCTACAGCAATCTCGTTTGTTGCCCTCTCTGCTTGCCTGTTTTGCTTCACACAATATACACACACTTGCCACATATACATACACGTGTTTGCGTACATGGACACATACATGTCAATAAATATAAATATATATATATATATATATATATGTATACACACTCTGACGCGTTCATACTTTTCGTTTGCTTCGTCACGCGACGGCACCATCTGCTTACAGCTTGTCATTGCCATTGCTGCCACTGTTGCTCTCACCCTTATCACCACTGCCGCTGCTGCTGTTGCTGCTCTTGTCGAGCAGGCCAACAATAAACGGTCGCAGCATGGCACTACACGACACCCAGCGATGGGCCGCGTAGAACGCCCTCGTCGCGTCTGCGCCAGCGTACCGCAGCAGTGTGCTACTGCCACCAGGGTGGTAGTGCAGAAACGGCGTGACGTCGTAGACAACGTCATCGACAATCAGCCAGGCATCGTCTTTGCTGGCGTGTCGCGCCACCGTCGCGGCCGACACGCGCGGTAGCTGCGATGCACTGCGTCCGCTTGTTGTTGTTGTGGCGGCGAGACGACGTGTCCAGTCAAGCATCGAGTAGCCTGGCATGCGTGGCACCTTGCCCTTGCTGTGCACGCCACTACCGCCTGCACTTGCACTTGCACCATGACAGCTGTTGTTGTTGTCGTTGTTGCTGTTGTTGCTGCTGCTGCTGTTTTTGCTGCTGCTCAGACCTGTCAGCGTCGTCGCTGACGTCGTGGCGGGCAGCGGCGCTGCCGTGTCACTCACGGCTGCTGCTGCGCTTGTTGCCGTCGTCATCGTCGGTGTTGCGACGACGCTATCGGTGCTGGTGGTGACCGTGTCCTGGCTATTGCCGTCACGACCACAGCAGTCACCACGCGGTGTGTTGCTGCTGCTACTGCGGCTCATCGACGGCGTCGGTGACTGCGGCGTCAGCGGTGGCGAGGCAAAGCGGCAGCCGTAGTGTGTGCTGCGGTAGTGCCTACGCGGTGCCGCCGCGTCCGCAACGTCTGCGCACGACGACGATGGCTGCCGTGGCAGTTGTCGTTGTTGCTGCTGTTGCTGTGCGTGCAGTGACGGCGGCGATACCGACGATGTTTGCGTCGTCGTCGTCGTCGACGTTGTTGTTGCACTGTGGCCGCTGCGCTGTGTGTGCACGGCACCGAGCACCACCATCGCAGCCGGCGACGTACGCGCGCGCACCAGCACGCACGCGTGCACGTCACGATCGCTGCCGCTGTCGCTGTTGCTGCTGTAGCCGTTGCTGCCACCACGACACAGTCGCGCCACCACCGCATCGCTCTCGTCCTCGCCGTCACCGCCGTCGCCCGGTGAAGCACGCAACATTGCCGCGCAACACGTCGACGGCAGCGCCGTCGCAACCGTCATGCTGCTCAGTGTCGGCTGCACCTCTACCGCACGCGTGCACACGCGCACCGTGTATGTGCTACCGGACGGTTTGCTGCTGCTGCTACTGCTGCTGTCACTGCGCATGTGCGTGCACACGACATCGCAGTGCCGTGACGGTGTCATGCATGGCATGTGCGATGCTCTGCGTGTTGCCTGTTGTGACGCGCATACACACCACAGACAGACGTGGTATGTGTGTGTGTGTGTATGCGTGCGTGTGTACACGCACGCGCACGTACGCACAGGCAAGTAGGCGACAAAGAACAACAGTACGAGAGGGCGATTGCGCAAGAGTAGGAACGAGAGAGGGAGAGAGAGAGAGAGAGAGGACGACAGAGAGCGACGGATAGTAAGAGGTTGGTGTAAGAGATGGCAAGCCGCGAGGACGCAAAGGGTGACAGGAGAAAGCAAGAAAGTAGTAGTCTGTGTTTGTTTGTTTGTGTTGTGTGTAACAAACAAACCGTCTCTCTTTGTGTGTGTGTGTTTGTATCTGTATGTTTATGCTGGTGTTTTTTTCTTTGCGTAATATGCTCTGCTGTTGCTCTTACTGCCACGTCACCGTATACTCCTTTGTGTATATATATGCAAATGTACAAACACGCCCTTATGTATCCTTCTCTGTGTACGTGTGTATGTGTATATACAAGAACGTAAACTATATACAATGCCTTTGTGCGTATATGTACGCACAGTCAATGCGTGCACGTGCGCAGCACAAAAAACGTCTGCAGTGCTTTACACACTCGTGTGTATGTATGTATACACACAAACTATACTTATATACACGCCCCCACGCGCCTCACACTTGTCTCTCTTTGTATATATATACGTATGTATATGCTATATATATATGTGTATATGTGCAAATATGACTGCAACAACGCTCGTCCCCTTGTGTGTGTGTACAAACAGTGAGGGTGTGAATGGCAGCGTAACGTTACAATGCTGCGCACGCAAGCAAGCAAACACATGTGACAGGAGCATCATTGGCAACACAAACATGAATGCGTACATGTGTGTGTGTGTGTGTACGTTGCGCGTACGTGAGGTTGCAAGCAATGCATGTACACATATATATGTATGTGCGTGCGTGCGTGTACAATGCCAAACACAATGTCACACACACGCACACATCGCACGGCTACGACGGTGCTTGTATGCCAACTTGTTGTATGTCGTAGGTGCGCACACTGCCATCGCGTGCGCGTGTCGCGGGCTGCATGCGCACGTCGAAGCGAAAAGGGCCGTGCATCGCCGCTGGCATCCACGCAGGCTGCTCCGTTGCCGCCGCTGCTGCCGTCGGTGTTGTTGTCATGTTGCGCTGTGTGCGTTGCTTGTGGCTGCGCTGTGCGTGTGCGCGACGCATGTGCTGCTGTGTTTGCGTCATACTCGCCGCGGCGGCGGCGGCAGCGGCAAAGGGCGTGCTCGTGTGCTCCGACGCGCTCGTCAGGGGTGGCAGCAGCATGCACACGACATGCACGCCACCGCAGCGCAAACGCTGCGCAAAGGGCTGCGCAACGGCACTGCTTGCATCGACCGCAGACGCCGCTGCACTGCCCACGTCGACAGAGGACGAGTCCGACGATGACGAGTCCGATGATGACGATGATGATGACGCACTGCGGTGTGGCGTAGCCTCGTCACTGCGCAGCAGCAGTCGTTGTGCGCGCGACATCTTGCCCAGCTCAATCACCTCCTGCACAGGTGGCACCACAGGTCGCCAGAAAGGACAGCTGTAGTACAGCTGTGCCTCGCCTCTGCCACTGCCCTCGTCGCCCACATCGTCCTTTGTATTGTCCTTGACGGCTGCAGCGCTGCCACTGCCGCTGCCGCTGCCGCCTTGCTGTGCACCAAACTTGCGACCACACAGGGCAGGCAAGCCGCGCACCGTCCACGCATCCCAGTAGACACGCTCGTTTGTCTCCTGCGGTGGTGGGGCGGGTGTGGGTGGCAGCAGCGGGACGTGGTTGCTGCGTGTGCGCAGCACAGGCCGTTGCACGACCGTCGCCGTCGCCGCAACGACGGCAGCCGCGTCATTGTCACTGCTGCTCTTCTTGTCGTTGTTGTTGTCGTTGTTGTTGTCGCTGCCCGTCACAAAGCGCCGCTCGCGCTCGTCGTGTATGAGGCGCAGAACAACCTCGTCAGGTAAGTCATAGTCGCACAGCGCTGGCGCAGTCGTCTGCTCTGCTGCTGTCTTGTTGTCATTGCTGTTGTCGTTGTTGTTGTTGTTGCTGTTGTTGTCTACTGCACGCAGTGTCGTGTCGGCGTCGTTGCCAACACGTCGCGGCGGGCGTGGCATGACGGCGGGCACAAAGCGTGCGGCACGCAGCACGGCCGCCGCCGCCGCCTCATCGCTGCTCACCGTCTGCTGCTGCTGCTGTTGTTGCTGCTGCGGCGATGACGACAGCAGTGACACGAAGAGGCGTGGCAAGGGCACGTCCGGCAGTGCAGGGCACGCGAGCAGCGCTGTTACAGCAGCTGCTGCCGCCGTTGCTGCGTCACTGTCATCGTCGCCGTCGCCGGTCGTGCTGCTGTTCGTGTCTGCGTTTGCTGTGTCTGCTGCTGCTGCTACTGCTGCTGCCACTGCCACTTTGCTGCGTTGTGCGGCGCGACGCTGTCGTGCATAGTAGCGCTGCAGCTGCGGCACGTCAAGCGAGACGCGCAGCTCGCAGCGTGACACCATCGTCGCCCACCAAACGACAAACGCATCCACGTCACGGGCCGACGAGCCAACGGGCAGTGCATCAAGCACCGCACGCGACGGCGACGCATCCACGGGGCGCGTTGCCGCCGCCTCAGCGCCATCACTACCGCAATCAGCAGTAGTAGCAGCAGTCGTCGTCGCCGTTGTTGTCGTTGTTGTTGTTGCTCCCGCGCCGTGTGACGACGACGACGACAGCAGCGGCTGGCCAGCGCTGTTCATGACAATGCACACGCCATCGGCGCGCACATACAGGCCACGCGACACCCACTGCTGCAGTGACCAGCAACCCGCGTACACGGCGCCATCGGCGTAGCGGCGCAGCGCCAACATGCGCCGCTGCGTCAAACGCCGCGCGCACATGGTGCACACACGCTGCGCCACATTGTCGCTGCTGCCGTTGTTGTTGTTGTCCACACTACCGCTGCTACTGCTACTAGTGACGTTGTTGCCGCTGCTACTGCTGTTGTTGACATTGCCGTGGTGCTGGCTCGTGTAAAAGTGTGTAGGCAGCACTGCACGCTGCTGCGAGCACGCGTCACAAAACACATCACCGCACAAACGGCAGTGGTGCCGACGCAGAAACAGACCAAAGGCGGCGCCGCAGTGCGCACACGACGTCGCTCGCGCGTCATCGACCATCAGCGGTCGCGCGAAGCAGTCATCGCGCTCGCGGCCGGCGCGAAACGTCGTCTCGTAGACCTCACCGCGTGCGGCGTCGTAGACGCGACAGAAGCCGTGCAGCACCCCACCCGCCGCCCACGTGCCGGCGAGCACGCCATCGTTGCTGACCTCGACACCGCTGCCGTGCTTGTAGCCGGCGAGCCAGCCACCGTAGTAGGCGCTGTCGGCGCACACAAACTTACCACGCCCTTCGGCCGCGCCACGCACAAACGCACCGCTGTACACACCCGCGCCGCCGTCGTGTGCCGTGTCGCGTGCAACCGTGGACGATGATGATGACGACGGCGGTGGCGGTGGTGGTGGAGGTGGCAAGATGAGCATGCCGGTGCCGTGACGCACGCCGTGCACCCACTCACCATTGTACACACTCCCGTCCGCCGCGTACGCGACGCCGCGGCCGTGGCGACGCAGCCGCGCATCGGCCTCGCCGTGGTAGCGCAACACCCGCAGTGTGCCGCGGACAAAGCGGCCCTGCAGCACCGCACCGTCCTCGGCGACGTAGCAGCCCTCGCCATGCCACGCATCACGCGCAAATCGGCCCACGTAGCGCTCGCCATTCGCCATGACGTGGACGCCGTAGCCGCTGCGCCGGCCAACAGCGAAGCCGCCGCGGTAGTAGTGACACGCACCCCACCACATCTCACCGTACAGGTGCGGCACGTCGCGTGCCGTGTAGCCGCGATAGACAACGAGTGTGTCATCTACGGTGGTGCTGCTAGTGCTGCAGCAGCTACTGCTGTTGTACGTACTGCTGCTGCTATTGTTGTTGTTATTGTTGTGACTGCTGCTGTGCTCACGCGGCGCGGCGCTGTGCGCATCGGCGACGTCGTCGTGCACACTCGTCACCGCGTCATCGACGACGCCGTTCTTCGTGTCTGCCGCCGTCACCTCCGCGTCAACGCCTGCCGTGGCTGTTGTTGCTGTTGCTGCTGCGACTGCCGCCTCGAGGCGTGCGTCGTGCTCGCGTGCGTGCGGTGTCGTGTCCAGCACGGACGCGAAGAGCCGCAGCGGCACCCACACGGTGCTCCACTTGACCTGCATTAGTATACAACGCACACAATCCGCACACACCAGCGCCGCCTCGGCTGTTGCACCAGGCAGCGTGTCGTGCACGTCGTCCTCCTTGTCGTGGTCGCTGCTGTTGCTGTTGTTGTCGCTGTGTGTTGTTGTTGCTGCCACGTTTGACGACGTCGTCACCGCGGGCGGCGTGTCACGCAGCACACGCTGCAGCAGCGCCTGCGCCTCCGTCAGCAGCGCCGCCACGTCGCGCTGTGTCGTGTTCGCCTCGAGTGTGTGCAGGCACGAGGTGCAGCTCGCACGCAGACACACCGCACACGGCGTCGCCTTACGGAAGAAGCCGAACTCTTTGCCACAAAAGCAGCACTGCGTTGGCGCCTGCCACACACACGTCCGCGTCGCGTGTGCCTTGTTGTTGTCGTTGTCATCGTTGTTGTTGTTGCCTTGTTCCTGCAGCAAGACAGACGACGTCAGCGTCGCGTGCGCGGCGTCGCCGTCGTCGTCGTCATGCCGTGACGTGGCCTGCGCGCTCGACACACGTGACGGACCCCAGCCACAGGCCGCCGCGTAGCGTGTGAGCAGCGGTGTGTAGTGTGACCAGTACGATGGCGCGCGAAGCGGCTGTGGGGCCGCGGCTGTCGACGACGACGATGACGGCAGCAGCAGCAGTGTGAGCACCCACTGCAAGTGTGCATCATAGAAGGAGCCGGGGCGGTGTGGTGCCGCGAGGGCGGGGACGTTGCCGCGCCAGCTGCCGCACACCTGCACCCCAGACGGGTAGCACACCACCGCCGCCCCGTCCACGCCGCCCACCGTCAGCGTTGTCGGCGGTGGCACGTGCGTCGTCAGCGTCGCGGGCCACGCCGTGCACACCACCGACGGCGCGGACAGTGACGACGACGACGACGCAGCGGCGGCAACGTCAGCCGTGTGTACTGTGCGAGCGAGCGCGCCAGTGCTGTAGCGTGTGGTGAGCACCACGTCCGACGCGGCCGCCGCGGCCGCTGCCGGTGTCGACGACGTCACGATGCTCGTCGGCGAGGCGACGGCTGCTGCTGTCGCTGTCGCTGTCGTCGTCGCCACGCACGTGTCGTACGTGTGCATACTCAGCGCATACGCGTGCCACGCACCGCGCAACGCGTAATGGTCGCGATAGCCAACGAGCACGCGACGCGACTGTGACGCGGACATGCTGCTGTTGTTGTCGACATCGCCGTCGCCGTCGCCGTCGCGGTTGCTGCGACGAAAGAACGACCACACAACGTCGAGGCCGCGCAGACGACTGCCAGCCGTTGCATCTGCTGCCGTGTCCGTCATGCTATTGTTGTTGTTGTTGTCACCACGCGACACACTGGCGAGTGCGCACAGCGCCGCCTCACTGCGGGCGTAGCGAAAGATCGGATTGTGTGTGTTCTTGACATACAGTGTGGCCGTGTGACCACCACACGGTGCATTGTGCCGCCACGGCCCCACGTACACGCTGCCGTCCAGCAGCCACAGTCGGCCCAGCGGCGTCGCGCGCACGCCGCGGTCGACGGCGCCGACGTACACCTCCCCACACGGGTACGCCCACACGACGCGATCGCAGTGCAGCACATCCGCGCACCAGCTGCCCTTCACCACGTGCCATCGCACCACCGCGTCACTCGCCGCCGCACCGACCTTGTCACCACGTCGCTTGCGCGCCGCTGCTGCCGCACCGCCTGACGCTGCCGGGTACACGACGGGCAGCTTCAGTATGCCTGCGCCATCGCGGCGGCCGTGTGCAAAGATGCCAAAGAAGTCGACACACGGCACTGCCGCCGTTGTTGCGGTGTTGCTGCTGCCGTCGCCACTCACTGCAGTGACACTCACAGCAGACGATGACGACACTGCTGCTGCTACTGTTGCTGCTGTTGTGCGGCAGCCAAAGAAGGTAGCCAGCGACAAGGTCAGGTGCCCGACACCGTTCAGCGCGCTGCCGTCCCACTCACCCTCGTAGCCCTCAACAAGGACGTCGTGTTGCCAGCGGCCAGCCGCGATGGCGCCGTCGCGGCTCTGCAGCAGACCCCAGCCATGTCGCACGTCATGGGCAAACTCGCCGCTGTACTCGCTGCCGTCGCGGTAGCGCATGTTGCCAGCGCCACTGCGCTTGCTCAGGACAAAGTGACCATAGTAAAAGGCCTCACCTTCGCACCACAGCAGCCCGCGGCCGTGCATGTGCTCACCCTTCCACTCACCCTGGTAGCAGCGCCGCCTGCCCTCGCGCGTTGCGGCATCATCGGCCGCGCCACGGTCGCTGTCGTGTTGCTGCTGCTGCTGCCAGAAGATGGTGCCATGTGTGCGCTCACCACGGTCAAACTCACCGACAAACGTCGACACGCCTGGGTAGACGACCATGCCGCGGCCATGCACGAGGCCATGCACGAAGCTGCCCTGCACCGTCACCGAACTGCGCTTCAGTGTATACTTACCCTGCCCATGTCGCGCCCCATCACGCCACTCGCCCTCGTACACGTCGCCGTTCTTGTACCGCATTGTGCCCTGGCCGTGTACGCGGTCATGGCTAAAGTGGCCAAAATATTCGTCACCGTGAGCGAAGCTCATGACGCCCTCGCCGTCGCGCTCGTCGTTGCACAGGCTGCCCTTGTAGTAGCCGCCGTTGCTGTAGTGTATGCGGCCAATGCCGTGACGACGGTCGCGGTCCCACTGCCCGGTGTAGCTCTCGCCATCGGCGCGCAGCAGACGGCCCTGGCCATGGCGTCGGTTGTCGACCCACTGGCCCTCGTACACATCGCCATTGTAGTAGGTCATGCAGCCGTAGCCGTGGCGCAGGTGCACCTTGTCCATGTCACCCATATACTCGCGTGGCTTGCCGCTGCCGCTGCCGCTGCCGCTGCTGTCGAACGGCGTCAGTGCGAGCAGACCGCGACGCAGCAGCGCCGTCACACCGCCGTCAAAGAAGCCACCACTGCCAGGCATGCGGTCAACGTAGCCCTTGCCGTACAGCATGTTGCCCTTGCCGTGTGGCCTGCCCTCGCTCCAGCTGCCCTGGTAGGTGAACGTGCTCGTGACGAGGATGCCGTCGCCGTCTGGCAGGCCACGCGACCACGAGCCGCCGTAGCGGTCACCGTCGCTGAAGCCGCTCGTGTCGAGCTGCGCGAGCTGCGGCCGTCGCGGCAGCACGCCAGCGCGATAGCTTGCCGGGTCGTGGTGAAAGAGCATGATGCCGCTGCCGTGTGGCTCGCCGCGGTCGTCGACGTCGCCATAGTACACACTGCCGTCAGCGAGCACAAGCGCTGGTGCGTGGCCCTCGCGAGGGGTAAACTGGGTGACGTACTGCACCGTCACGGGCATGACGAGCTGATGCTGTTGCTGCGCCGTCATTGTTGCTGTTGGTGCTGGCTGCGGTTGCTTGTCGCTACTGCTGCGTGCCGCCATGACCGACACGCATGCACACACGCCTGACTAGGCACAAGACACAACACTCACATATGACGCATACACACACACACATACACACACGTGCACACGTGTGTGTGCTTGTGTTTGCACTTGTGCTACACTTGCCCTGACAAAATCGTTACCCTACACATACACACACACACGCACACACACAGACACACACGCTCTGTGTCTGCTTCTGTTTGCGCCGGGTACAGTGCGCTGCACTATGGTGGTCCACTTGACAGGCCTGGTGCGGTGGCGTGGCGAAAGAGCACCGCGTAGCGCGAGCAGATGAGGACACCGCTGACGACCCACATGCCCGCCAGTGCGCCGGCGGTGCACAACACCAGCAACGCCGGCGACGCCGCCGCGACGCGCTGCACCACCGCCGTCACCCCACTGAGCGAGCGTGCGCTGTCGTACACGGCGCGCTTGTCGGGGTCGATGAGTGTGTGGTAGGCGTCATTGACCGCCGCCATCTGCACCCGCGCCGCCTCCTTGGCGGCCGCCTCACCGCCGACGCGGTCGGGGTGGCACTGCAGCGCGCGCTGCCGGTACGCCCGCTTGATCGCCTCGGCCGAGGCGTGCGCGTCGACGCCAAGGACGCTGTAGTAGTCGACGCGTGCATAGTCGGGGTTGTGCTCGTGTGACGCATGACCTTGACTGCTGCTGCTGCTGCCTGCCGCTGCCGCTGCCGCTGCCGCCGCACTCGCCCCTGCCGCCGCCGCCGCCTCACTTGCGGCCTGCTCCTCTTGCTCACGTCTGTCCTCCTCGTCGTCGGCGGGCGTGCTTGGCAGCGCGCGCTCGAGCAGGGCGCGGACGTACAGCATTACCGCGTCACCGAGTGCACTCGTTGGCAACATCGCCGCCGCCACGACGGCGCTCTCGAGCCAGAACACCGCCCCGCGTGTCGGCTCGCGTGACAGTCGGCGGCCGACACTTGCGCCCAGCATGCGGGCGGCGTAGTGCAGTGACGCACGCACCACGTAGCCGGACATACCCGCCACGTACCGCTTCGCCAGCCGCCAGCGCGACGTGTGCTTGTGCCGCTCACACGCAAACAGCCACAGCCACTCGACGTGGTCCATGGCGAGCTGCGTCATGTCGGGCACGAAGCCGGCCGCCACCACCGCGTAGGCCAGATGCACGTCGTAGCTGCGCGCGTAGAAGCGCATCGGCTCGCGGAATGGGTGTGGAACACGGGCAAACGCGTCACGCGATGACGATGACGACGGTGACGGTGACGTGGCGGTGTTGTTATTGCGTGAGGCTGCGGCGGGCGGTGAGGCCGACGTCGTCGTGCGGTGCCACTTTGGCTGCTGTGTGTACGCGACCGGGTCGACGTGGGTGAAGGGTCGCTCGAGCACGTAGCGCAGCACACGGCGCAGCGGGGCCGGGTAGAGCACACGCGTGCCGGCGCGCAGCAGCCGCGTTGGCCAGCAGTGCGCGAAGCGGTACTCTTGTACGAGCGGCATGAGGTAGTAAAAGGCGACGGCGTCGCGGCAAAAGGCGGCACCGCTGCGCACACACGCCGCCGTCACGGCGCACTCGAGGATGCGGTACAGCAGGCGCTCGACGAGCAGGGTGTGCCAGTGCGCCAGCCACATGCGCGGCGCACGACGCCAGTGCGTCACACAGATGGCGACGAGGGTGTCGAGGCCGTCGAGGAGGTCGGCGCGGAAGCGCGGGCTGTCAAAATATTCGGCAATGAGCAGCCCCGTCAGCTCTGCCACGCGCCACGACGGCGCCGCACACGCGCGGATGCACACATTCCGCCGCAGCATGACTGAGCAGAGCAGCAGAGCAGCACAACATGACACAACAAACATGCGCACACACACACGTACATGTACATACACAGAGAGTGCAACACAACAGCACGCGTGTGTGCATGCACGTATATGTGTGTACATGTACATACGCACGCGCCGTCACCTGCTCATCACTATGCACATAACACATCGACAATGTACGTTGTTGCAGTCAACACAAGACACACACACACACATACACACACGACTCTTCTTGTAGGCAGACACACACGTATACATATACACAATGCAACATTACATGAGCGCCGTACGTAAGAAAACACATACACACACACACACGCACGTGCGCATTCGCACGCATACAACGTTACAACGACAATGACAACAAACAAAAAAGTACACACATGCACACGCACACATGCACGCACACACACGCAGAAAGAGAGAGAGGAGTCGTTACCAGGCAGAGCAAGCCTGCCACCGCCACACGTGCACACTACCGTCCACCGAGCACGTTAGCAGCGTCTGCGAGGCCGCGTGCACGGTGACGCGGAAGGCGGAGCGCGAGTGCGACGTCGCCCGCCACACCGCCTCGCCCGTGGCGGCATCGGCGAGGACGACGCGGCCATCTTTGCCACACGACAGCACACCGCGTGCGTGTGGTGTGTAGGCCACGTGGTGCACCTCGCGACCGTGGTGCTCCATCACGTGCAGCGCGCTACCGGGCGCACGCAGGTCCCACATGCGCACGGTGCCGTCCATGCCCGAGGACAGGCACTGCGGCACACCACCGTCACCGCCGCCGCCGCCGTCGTCGACCTCGCGTAGTGCGCAGCACCACAGCGTGCGTGTGTGCCCCGACAGCCGCATCGTCACCGAGTGTGGCGCACGAAGGTCGTGCACATTGACAAGTGCGTCGTTGCCGCACGAGATGGCCAGGTGTGGCTGTGTGCGCGACAAGGCGAGGCTAAAGAGGTGCGTCTGACTGCACACGTCAGTCCGCACGCAACGCGGCTCATCGCCGTCGTTGCTGTTACTAGTGTTGTTGCTGCTGCCAACGTCCCACACACGCACCGTGCCGTCCATCGAGGCCGTCACCACCTTGCCACCGGCGCTGTGGGCAATAAAGCCTGCGTCGTACACCTTGTGTGTGTGCGCGCGCAGGCGCTGTTGCGGCGCCAGCAGCGACGGCGGCCCACCACCACCGCGGCTGCTGCTGCTCGCGCCGCCGTCGCCGTCGCGCACGACAAAGATGCGCGCAAGGGAGTCGTCGCCGCCGGCGACGAGGCGGTCTGCCGCGTCGTGCGCGTAGCGAGCGCTCAGCACGTAGCCACACGGCTTCAGCGAGCGTGCGTCGTAGTTGCGCACGACGGTGCTCGTGTCAACGTCCCACTCACGCATCGTATTGCCCACACCCGCTGTCAGCACCGCCACCGACGACGACGACGACGGCGCGAGAGTGAGGCAGAAGAGCGCCTCCGTGTGTGCCTGCACACGACGCAGCAGCTGCGGCAGCGCGTCGCGGTCTGCCGTGCTGACGTCGCTGCCGCTGCTGCCGCCGCCTTGCATGGCTGTTGCCTTTGCTGTCGTGCCATTGCACTCGTTTGGTGATGTGGTGCGCACACTCGCCGCCGCCGCCGCCGCGTCGTCTTCGGCAAACACGTCCTCGCCGTTGTTTACGTTAGCGCTGTTGTTGTTGTTGTTGTTGCCTGTCGTGACGAGATCGTCTGCAAAAGGGTCGACGAAGCCATCGCGCACCTCGTGCAGTGTGACCTCGTGCGTGCGCTCGTCGACCTGTCGTGTAGCGCGCACGCGACGCACCGCGCACACGCGTTGCTGCTGCTGCATCATCTGCTGCTGCTGCGGCACCGACTGCGTCATCGTCACGAGGTCGACAATGCACGCGTGTTGCTTGTACACCACCGCGCAGCTGCGCTCGCCCGCCGTGTACGCCGCGTCCAGGCGTGTCTGCGACTCGTGTGCGTACATCGCCCACTGACCCGGTCGCGCCACGTCTTGCACCATCCACGCATACACCACCTCCTGTGCATCGTCACTCGCGTTGGCCGCCTTGTCGCGCGCTCTCGTCCTCGTCGACGTCGACGTGTGTGCGGCCTTGTCGTCCGTGTTGTTGTTGTTGCTGCTGCCGCCGTCCTTCGGTGCGCAGCCGCGCATGTACAGCACACCACCGACGCTCTGTACACCAAACGTGGCATTGCGCCGCACACTCGTCGTCGGCAGCTGACGAGCACGACGCGATGACGACGCGGCAGCGGCCGAGTTGCTCGCACCGCGTGTGCGCCCCGCACTGCCGCCGCCGCGCTGCGTGCTGCCACCTGCACCCATGTATATGCACGTTTGTGTGTGTGTGTGTTTGTGACTACGACCACACTATACGCGCAAAAGCAAGAGCCTGTCATACACACAGAGACACGTCTGCACACATGTGTGTATGTTTGTGTGTGTGCTTGTGTGTGTGTGTGTTTTGTATTGCTGACGCCGTCGTCGCATGCGGCTATGTGCGACCGCGCACCAGCCAGCCGCCGTCGCTGTCGAGTCCGCTGCGACGAAAGAGCGCGTCGACGGCGGGTATGTACTGCTGCTTGACACGCTGCAGCCACATCGACACGTCATCTTCCTCATCGTCATCGTCTTCGTTGCCGTCCACTGCACCTCTGCTGTTGTTGTCGCTGTTGTTGTTGCTCACGCTCGTGTCTATGGCAGCCGCCGCTGCTTGCGTGACGCCCATGTCAGCATTGTCGCTGTCGCCGTCGTCGTCGTCGCCGTCGCCGTCGTCGTCATTGCGTGCGGCGACGCGGCTGTGTGCCATGCGCAGTGCGAGCAGCATATAGTGCACCGCCTGTGCAGCCGTGTGTGGGTCATGCAGTGTGTTGCAGCAGTGTTGTATGACAAGCTCACACGACGACAGGGACAGCGCCGGCACATACACGACACCACCACGACGTCCGCTCTGCCTGTTGCCTTGCTGCTGCTGCTGCTGCTCGTCGTTGTCGTGTTGCTGCTGTTGCTGCTCTTCACGTCGAGTGTGCGCGTCAATGTGTTGCCAGGCGCGGTGCTGCGCGTGCCGCTCACGCCGCTGCACTTCACGGAACACCTCACGCAGCACACTGCTCTGCTGCCACTCGTGCAGCAGACAGACAAACACATTGACCGTAGCGCGACGCCAGTGCGGGGCATCATACAGCGGCAACACGAGCACACGCATTGCCTCACACACGCTCGTTGCCATCGTCGTGTCCGTGTCGGCTGTGTGACTGCCGCTGTCACGCTTGTCGCCCTGTTGTTGCTGCTGCGATTGTTGTTGTTGTTGCTGTTGCTGCGTCGGCAGAAGCAGAGCAAAGACACCGTCGCGCACGGCATCAAGCAACACGCGCCACATGCCTTGCACGACATACTGCACATCACGCTGCTGCTGCTGCTGCTGCTGCTGTGTGGGTGTTATCGCGACGAGCCGGCGCTGCGCTTCGCTCACACACAACATCAGTGGTCGCAGCAGCTGCAGCGTCTGCCGTGTTGCACACTCCCAGCGCTGTTGTTGTTGCTGCCCGGCCGCCGCAGCGCATGCGCGTTGCAGTGGCGCCAGCAAGGCGCGCAGCAGCCACACACCAAGGCTGTAATGCGTGCGCGACGTGTGTGCATGGTGGTGGCTGCTGCTGTTGCCGCTGCCGTCCGAGTGTGCATTGTTATTGTCGTCGTCGTCGACGTGCGCGCGACGATGGCGCGTCAGCAGTGTGAGCATGACCTCGTCACGCAAGCGACGTGCATTGCTGCCGCTGTCGTCGCGTGTTGTCGTCGTGTTGTCTGTTGTCAAGTACAGCAGCTGCTCACACACGCCACGACGCAGCGCCGTCGTCAGCACCACCGCCTCGTCGACATTGTCGGCATCGCGATGCGGCGCAGCGCTGCGCGCTGCCGCCACTGCACTCTGTTGTTGCCACGCAAACGTCACTGGCATGTCGGCCATGCGCTGCACCTGGTGCGCGTTGTTGCTGCTGCCGCGCTCTTCGTGCTGCTGCTGCTGCTGTGCGTGTGCGTGGGCGACACAGCACGCACAGTAGCGAGCAAGCGCGCACTGCTTGACGTGTCGAGGCACGTGCACGCGCAGTAGCACCTGCTGCACACACGTACGTGCCAGCGTCAGGGCATTGCACACGTCATGCGCAGCAGCAGCAGTCGCAGTCGCGCTGTTTGTGTCGTCGCGCTGCGCCAGCCACGACAGCAGGCTGTGACGACTATTGCTGTTGCATGAGTGCAGCGGCAACAGCAGCAGGGCGCGCTGCAGTGCTGCAAGCGTCAGCAGCAACATGTCAGTGGGTGTGTGTACACTGGGCAACGATGACGACGACGACGACGGCGACGCTGCTGTCATTGTCGTCATACTTGCACGCAACGCTGGCACATCGAGTAACAAAACACACAGCGCACGCTCGAGCGTCGTGGCGGCTGCCGCTGCACTCGTTGTGCGCGCATTGTACGCGAGCATGAAGCGTACATAGCGGATGTGCAGTACACATCGACGCAGCTGCAGTCGTCGCGGCATGCCGTCTGTGTTGTTGTTGCTGCTGCAGTGGTGCGCATAGGCAAGGCAGCATGTGTGGTACGTCGTGTACACGTCGTCGCACATGTCGAGCAGTGCCGCGTCGCTAAGTGTTGTGTTGTGTGCGTGCTGCTGTTGTTGTTGTTGTGTTGCGGCGACGACGACGGCGCGCATGCACACACGCAACATCGCGTCGAGCAGCTGCAAAACGTCATGCATGCTGCTTGTGCTGCTGCTCGTGTTGCGATGACGTGTACTGTCGACGCCTGCACTCGTCGTTACTGTTGCTGTTGCTACCGTGTCGCTGCTGCCGCTCTGCTGCTGTGCGTGCATGACGGAGGCTAGTTGCGCCTCGAGGCGACGCAGCAGCACACAGGCACTCTGCCACACCTCAGGTGACGTGGCGTTGTTGTTGTCACTGCCGCTGCCGCTGTTGCTGACGCCGTGCGGCCGTTGCGGTGTGACGAGTGCACGCAGCAGTGCGCTGGTGCGTTGTATACAGTCGACACTGCCATTGTCGCCATCTGCGCCGCTGCCGCCGCCGCCGCTGCTACAGTAGCGCACGACGCAGACATCACGTCGTCGCACAAGTGCTGCAGACAACAACAGCGGCAGCCGCTGTCGCAGTCGCCACATGTCACCTTGCACACACACACACGCACACGCACACAACAAGCGTATGTGTATATATATGTGTGTGTCTGTATATGTCCGTGTCTTCACACAAGAGCAAGCACACACACACTGACAAGTATTGTGTGCACGCCACTACCGTCACCGTCGACTACACACACACACATATACATACATAATACTGCTTACACACACATACACATACACATACACATACACATACACGGATGTGTGTATGCCCGCTTAGTTTTGTGCGTCACATCGACACACACACATACAGACAGACAGAGAGCATGGTTGCCAATGTATGTGTGTGTGTGTGAGTGTCTGTGTACACGCATCTGCTGCTGCTGTCGCTTTACTTCGCCTCTGTCGTGCCTGCCGTCTTCTTGCGACGCTCGACCACGTCATAGTTGTACACACGCGAGGTGTTGACCTCGAGTATCGTCTGCTGCTCCTGCAGCCACGACAGGTCCTCCTGCGCCTTGGCCAGATTCTCACTCGCGCTGCGCTTGTTGCGCTCAAGCAGCGCCAGTGCCTCGTCGAAGCTGTACTCGACCATGACATTGGCGCCGAGCCACAGATGCACCGTGCTCTGCGGTGGCACGTGAGCCTCACAGAACACACTCTCCGTCAGGCCATAGTGTGTGTGCAGGCCATCACTGCCGTCCGCCTGCAGCGTGCGCTGCAGATACTGCACCGCACGCATCGTCTTGTCAATCTCAGGCAGCTTCGCCTCGAGGCTGGCGATGCCGCGAATGAGACGGTGCTCGGCGAGCTTGTACTTGCTGTACTGCTCGCTCATGCGCCTCAGCAGCGTCTCGGCCGAGTTGCCGCTCGCGCGGACAAGCTCGGCGACATTGCTGACAAACTCAACGCGCGGGATGCCGCGGGGGTTGGTGTAGTCGTCCTTGAACGTGTACTTGGCAACCGCGTCGTCGGCCATGGCGTCGTGTATGTGTGTGTGTGTGTGTGCGTGTATCTGTGTGTGTGTGTGTGCAAAAGCAAGGCAGAACAAGAAGTACAGCAACACGCACACACACACACACACACACACACACACACAGACACAGATAGATTGCAGCATTCGCTGACATGTATGTTGCTGCGCGCGACATCACGCAGCATCGATCGTCCTTGCCGTCGCTCGTCTTGTCACGTCGTTGCCACCCATGTCGTCGTCGTCTAGCACGGGCAGCAGCAGACAGGGTTGTATGTTGCGCACATACACCTCCTCGTCCAGCAGCTGCAACGGCGGTGCGGCAAAGTACAAGACAAGCCGTCCCTCGTACGCCTCTTGCAGCAGCGCAATGGCGGCGCGGTGCACATCGAGCGCGCCCTTGCCGTGCTTGACAAAGAAGCCGCGCTTCTGCGCGTAGGCCTCACAGAAGTCGTACGCACACCAGTGCACCAGACGCTGCTGCTGCTGCTGCTGTCCACCATTACGATTACGACTATTGTTGTCGCCGTCGCTGTCGCTGTCGACGGCGCCCTCGGGCCGCCGCAGCCCGTAGAGCCGCTCGAGGGGCAGATGTGCCGCCACGTACGCCACCCCGCTCTGCGGGTCGCGTGTTTGCGCAATCTGATGGGTGCCAATGACCGCCTGCAGCGGTCGTGGCAGGCCACACAGCGGCAGGGCGAGGCCGGGGGTGTCAATGAGGGTGACCTTGTCCTGTGCCACACGCATCGTCTGCACGTGTTTGGTGTGTCCTGGTGTGGCGCTGACCGAGACCACCTTGGTTGCACTGATGCAGTTGAGCAGTGACGACTTACCGACGTTTGGGAAGCCAACAAAGGCAATGTGCACGTCATCCTCCTCCTCCTTCTCGTCATCGTTTGCATCCTTGTTGTTGTTGTTGTTGTTCGTGTCGTTACTCGCCGTCCGCGGCAGACGACGACGACCTCGACGACGATGGTGTCCGAGGCGGCGACACAGCGCGAGCAGCTCCGTGATCGCCGTCGCCACCGCTTGCAGCTCGCGGTGTGTACGCGTGTCGTGCTGCAGTGCTCGTTCGGCCTTGGCCATGCCACGAAAGTTGGTGCTCGCTGCGTAGCGCATCGTCGTGTCCTCGTCCTCGTCGTCGTCGTCGTCATCATCGTCATCATCATCGTCAGCATTGCTGTCACTACCACGACTGCCGCGTCTAGGACTGTTCTTCTTCTTCTTGTCATCATCATCGTCGTCGTCGCCGCTGCGTGTGGTGATGTGCACTTTGCCACTGCGCAGCTGTGCGTATAGCTTGCCGCGACGTCGCGCACCTTTGCGCCGTCGTCGCGTGACGTCGACGTCCTCGTCGGCACCGGTGGTGCTCTCTGGCCGCGGATTGGCAGTGAAGCTGCGCAGCACGACGCAGCCTACACGTCGTGTGACGGCGCCGTCGCTCTGGCTGCTGCTGCTGCGCGTGTTGTCGTCGTCGTCGTCGTCTTCCTCGTCGTGTGCGATGTCTGCCTCGTTGCCCTCGCGGACGATGAAGCCCATGCGCGCGAGGTAGTGCCGCAGAAACACAATCCACCGCGCGAGCACGTCGGGCGGTATGAGGTCCATCTTGTTCAGCAGCACCACACACGGTGTGTGCTGCGTGTGGGTAATGTAGTGCAGCAGGCCAAGGTGGACATGCACGGGCGGGTAGCGCGCGTCCGCCACGAGCACGCACACATCACTCGCCTCGACACCGCGCCACAGTTGTCGCCACACGTCGAGGTTGCGCTCATACGAGGACAGCTGCAGCTGCAGCAGCGAAGACGACGACGACGATGACGACGACAGTGTGACAAGCGTGCTGCGCCACCGTGACGTCATCGTCGTGCCGTCCTTCTTCTTCGTCGTCGTCGTGTGCTCGTCGTCGTCATCGTCCTTGTCGAGTGCAGCAACGTAGCGGGCGAAGCGGCGAGCCTCGATGCGCTCGACACGCGCCGCCGTCTCGTTTGCATGACTGTTACTGTTGTTGTTGTTGTTGCTGACATTGTCGTCATCGCTCTCTGCGCTGTCGTCGTCATTGTCATCGCGTGCGTCGTCGGCGACCACCACGGGTGCATTGTTGTTGCTGTCGTCGTTGTGGTGTATGTGCCAGCCACGCACGGGCAGGCGCAGCGCAAAAGGGAACGACGCACTCGCCGGCGCCGTCGCGCTCTGTGCGGCGCCGTGCATGAGCAGCCACTGACCGAACGGTATGCCCTCACGTGTCATGAGCACGCGATGATGCAGTGGCGCGTAGTTGCTCTGCTGTCGCGCCGCCACCTCGCTGCGTGTCTCGCGGCGAAACGCACTGCGCACCCCGGCGCGGTCGGCACCGTAGATGAGCAGATCCTTGTGCACTGTACGCTGCGTCGTCGTCGTCGTCTCGTCGTGTGCATCGCTGTCGCTGTCGTCATGCTGCTGCTGCTGCTCATACGCACGCTCATGTGCGGCGTCACGCGCCTGTGCATCTTCGTGTTGTGCGCGCTTGCGTGCGCGCTTCGCCTTCAGCTGCTCCTTCTTCTTCTTCCCACTGAATGGTGGCATCGACACGTGTGTGTGCGTGTGCAGCAGCTACAACAAAAACAACAACAACATACATACATACATGCATACACGACAGACGCACAAACACGCACGCACGTACACACAAGCAAACATGTCTTTGCATGCTTGTTGCACGTGACGTGACGCAAAGCATGCACATACATACATATATATATGTGTGTGTATATGTGTGCTATAGCAGATGACATGTCGTGTATGACATGCCAGTATGTATGTATATGTTTGTGTATGCGTGTGTATACATCTCCCACGCCTTCACTCACACACACGCACACGAGCTAGTGACGCTGCACGCTCTGATCGCTCTGCACAATCTCCTCGAGGCTATACAGCATCTGCCGCATCTCCTTGCTGAGCATCTCGAGTGCCAGCGTAAACGAGTGCAGCCCCTCGGCCTCGACGGTAGAGACGGGCGCAATGAAGTGTCTGCCATAGTGCACCAAAGGCACACACCGCGCCGCGCTGTCGTCACTGTCGGCCGCTGTGAGACTGCTGCTGTTGTTGTTGTTGTTGTTGTTGTTGTCGTTGTTGCTGCTGCTGTTGCTACTGCGCGCTTGCGCACTCGAGTCGTGCAGGGTGGCGACGCCGTCGTCACTTGACATACTGCCATCACCGCTGTGCAACGACCACGACGGCGCGCTGTCACTGCCATGACTGCCGGCAGATGTGCTGTCGTCATTGTTGTTGTCGTCGCGGCGAGGTGTGTCATGGCGTTGTGTGCCCGGTCGTCGCGTACACACAAGACGCTGCAGCGCCGCGCGCAGCTGTGCGGCGTGTGCGCGCAGTGTTGCCGCGGACGACGACGTTGTCGGCGATGTCGAGGACGGTGACGCTGCCGATGGGTCGGCTGCAGCACGGCTGTAGCGACTCGTCGCGCGCTGCACAGATGCTGTCGTTGCCGCAGTGACGTCGTCGTCGTCGGCGTTGTCGACGTCATCGTTGCTACTGCTCTGCGACAGCGTCGAGGCACAGGTGAAGAGTTGTACCGCGCGTGTCGCCGATGTCGTGGCGCTGTCATCGTCCTGGTGCGGCTCGTGTTGTTGTTGTCGTCCTCGAGCACGACGTGCCGCTGCTGCTGATGCCGTTACGGCTGCTTGCGCTGTGCGACGACGCACCGTATGCAGGTCACGTTCGTTGCGCACACGCAGCTCGGCGCACAACACGCGCAGCTGCATCACACGCTGCGTCACGGTCATCGCCAGCGTCGGTGACGGGTCACGCACGTAGCGCGCGAGCAGCGGGGCCAGCGCACTCGCACACGCCGCCACATCGCCCGCGAGCGGCGACATGTTGTGCAGCACATGCGCCACAGGCCAGGTAAAATAACCCCGCGCACGCATGCGCTGCCAGCTGCACGTCATCGAGTAGATGAGCACGCACTGCCGCGACAGAGCCGCGTGCACGTCGCTGGAGGCGCGCACCGGGTACGACGTCGGCAGCACGCGCACCTCGTCGGCGGCGAGCGGGGCGACAAACTCGCAGTCGCGCAGCCATCGCAGCATCGTCGTCACGAGCGCAAAGAGCCGCGACACGGGCTTGTCCTCTTGCGGCTGCGTAAACGTCATGGGCAGCAGCGCATCCTCGTCACGCATCGCCGCACTGCCGCTGTTGTTGTTGTTGTTGCTGTTGTTGTTGTTGTGACTGTTGTTGTTGTTGTCTCCGCCGTGACCAGGGGCGTGGTAGACGGCGGTACGACGTTGTGCAGGCGGCGCGTTGAGGTTGGTGCCTGCGGTAGGGAAGCGATAGAGCGGCTCCTCATTCGAGGCAATGTGATGTGCATTGCCAGCGCCGCGATGACCACCACCACCACCTGTCGTGTTGCTCTTGTTGTCGTCTGTGAAGCGCACCGGCACGAGCGGCTGCTGCTGCTGTGCGACGGTGGCGGCGTTGTTGTTGTTGTGTGGTGTGTTTGTTGCAGCAGCAGCAGTAGCAGCAGCATTGTCAGCGACCGCCGCTGCCGTTGTTGTTGTGCGAGCATGTGCTGCCGATGACAACGCCTGCAACGACAAAGATGACGGCGACTGCTGCGGCAGCGGCTGGGGTGGTGGTGACGCCCTCGCTGACGTGACGGCTGCTGCTGCCGCCGCGTGTGGTGCTGTGGCCGACGACTGCGCGTGTGCACTCGTGTCGCGTGTGCGCGTGGCGAGTGCCTCGTACTCGCGCGCGGCGTCGCGCAGCAGCTGCATGATGCCGCGCACGCCCTCGCAGATGCCGTAGACAATCGTCATGCGCTTCTGCATGAGCACACGGCGCGGGCTGAGCGGGTACACCGTCAGCACAATCGCGCAATAGATGAGCACCGCAAACGTGTTCTGCTGTATGCGGTTCAGCGCGTCGTGCTCGCCCTGTCGCCGTCGCCCAAGGCTCGAGAGGACGATAAAGTTGCAGAAGGTGCAGATGAGGCCGACGCTGTGTGCGCGACGCGGCAGTGTCAGGAAGAACGTCGTGAGGCACACGGCGAGGATGCGGTCTGCCGGGGTGTCGCTGACGGTGCTCGCGAAGAAGCCGACGACGCTGCCGAGCATGGTGCCAATGAGGCGCGCCGTGCTCGCCTGCACCGCCTCGACGGGGTTGGTGCCCGAGATGAACGCGATGATCATCGGCCCCGACAGCAGCAGACGCCTGTCGTGGCCGTAATAGTAGAAGAACACCACGGCAATGAACATCGCGAGGGTAACCTTGGCCGCTTCAATGACTACGCGCACCTCAGGCTTGCCGCGGCGGGCCGCGAGCAGGTAGACCAGCCACGCACTCTCGCGCAGGGGCTGCAGCGCGGCGTGAGCAAGGACGCGCAGCATGCGCAGGCAGCGTGCGCGCAGGCGACGCTCGCGGTGCCGTGGCGCGACGGCGAGCTGAAACTCACGCAGTGACGCGCACACGTTGACGACGCCAAACACGAAGAAGGTGATGAGCGGCATGAGCTCCTGCATGCGGTCGGTGTTGTCGCCATTGTTGTTGTTGCCGCTCGCGTGGTGTGCGCCGTGCCGCGCGTCTCGCATCGTCATCATCGATCCTGCCGCTGTCGCTGCCGCTGTCCTCCTCGTCGTCGGCGCGGTTGCTTGACGTGGCCGCCGTGCCAGGCCCGCGGCACTGGGCGCCTCGTACAGCAGCACACGACGCGCCACGTCAAACTCGTCCTGCAGCGCACGCACCGCACGCGCACACGCGTCAAAGTCGTCATCGACGCGGTGCAGTGCGGCGTAAGTGTGCGCAACGCCCACGCGCTGCAGCAGCCGCTGCAGACACGCCGTCACACGCGCCACCGGCTGCGCCAGGTGTCGCCGCAGCAGCACACACCGTGCGCTGTGGTCGAGCAGCTGCGGCCGCGACTGCAGCAGCGTCACGACGCGGCGCAGCGTGCGCAGGTCCATGTAGACGCGCTGCAGCAGTCGCGCCTTGCACGCGCGCACGTCGCGCCGCTCGCGGCTGTCAAAGACGATGAGTTCGTACAGCGCCAGCGCCTCGCGTGTGGCGAGGTGGGCGAAGAGGTGCTCGGCTTGCCGCATGCGCGCGCGTACGCGGGCCATGCGCATGGCACGCTCCGTGTTGCTGCTCGCCCAGAAGCTGTGCACCACATCGTCGACGCACTCGTGCGTGTGCGCAAAGAGCCTGTGTGTGGCACTGTCACAGGAGCGACACGCCAGCAGCGGGTACGGCAGCAGCGTCGCGAGTAGGGCGAAGCCGGCACCCACGCACCAGTCCGCGAGCAGGCGCACCGGGTACAGCAGCGTCGTGTTGCGCGCACTGAGCATGTCGACCATGCAGACATTGTACAGCAGCAGCGCCATGCGCCGCGTCGCGCCCTCGGTGAACACGGCGAGGGCAAAGATGACGACCACGTAGACGACAAACCACACGGCCAGGTGACGGTGCAGGTGCAATGCAGTGCACGCAATCGACAAGGGCAGCCACAGACACGTCGCCTTCGCGAGCTGCACGAGGAAGAAGATCGTCTGGCCGACGTGGGTGCCCGAGGCGACGACCACCGCAAGCATCGCAAACGCGTCCGACACAAACGGCCGGTGCGACATGTCCACATGCACGAGCACTGCCGGCGGCAGCATGCCAATGAGCGTCACACGCGCGGCGTACTGCACCATCGTCCAAAACTGCGCGGCAAAGACGAAGCCGACATAGTCGCACAGGTCACACTCGCCGACAGCGCGCAGCTCATGCGGCACGTGCGCCGAGGCGACAATGTGCGTCAGTGCGCCCGGCAGCAGCCGCGGTGGTCGCAGCGTGTGGCCAATGCGTGCCGTGTTCTTGTCGTCCTCGTTGTCATTGTCATCATTGTCGTTGTTGTGGTGGTGTGCCGCGTCGTGGCACTCGTAATAGTAACGCGTCTGCGCTCGCTGTGCGCGCAGCGCCGCCGCCGTCGCCACGTCGTCGCCCTTGTCGTCAAACAGTCGTGTGTACGGCACATTGCCAAAGCTGTCACGCAGCGGCTGCTGCTGCTGCTGCTGCGAAGGTGCTGCGGTGTGGTTGCCATCACTGCGCACCGCTGCCGAGGAGGCTGCAGCGGCGGCGGCTGCGACAGCAGCACACATGCATGTGTGTGTATGTGTCGTGCGTCGTCAACCTGCTACACGTGCTGCAGGTACGCTCGTGTATACAGACAGGCAGCGTTGTTGTCGTCACGGCACTACACGTACGCTCGCACACGTGTATGTGTGTATGTGTGTATGTGTACGAGTGTGTCCTCGTGTGCAGACAAGCATAGCGAAAACAAGCATTCGCGCACACACACACACACAGCATGCTCATACATATACACATACACATACATATACGCGGTAGTGACACGCTAGTAGAGCAGTGATGACAGGCGTGCGCGCAGCGCGTGTGCGTGTGCGTCGTCGCTGTAGTACTGCACGAGGCACATGAGCACTGCACGTATGTGCTCGGCCCGCTCACGCGCCAGCGCGACGCGGCGCTCTGACGTCGTCATCGCTGTCGTTTGCTGCTGCTGTTGCTGCTGCTCGTCCTTCTCCTTGTTGTTGCTGCTGTTGCTGCTGCCTTGCCGTGCGAGACGCATGCTGTCCTTCAGCTGCACCACAAGCTGCTCGGCCACCGCATCAGGAAACGCGCTGCCACCGCCGTCGCCGTCGCTGACGGTGCGTGCGTCGACGTGTGCGTCAAGCACGCGCGTCAGCTCCGCGTAGCACTGCTGCTGTGCCATCAGCAGTGTGCGTGTGTCGTCTGCGTCTTGTGTGCTGACAGCAGCATCGTCGTTGTCGCCCGCCCCGCCGACAACGACGCGCTCCGCGTCACGCGCAAGCTGCACATGCGCCACGCGCAGGTCGCCCTTCAGCGCACACGCGTCAACGACGGCGACGACGCGGCGCAGCGCGGCGTGGGCGAGGGCGGGGGCAAAGTCGCGCTGCAGCCCACGACGCGCCCACACAACATGTGTGCGTGCCACGTCACCAACCTCGGCGTAGCAGCGCGCCAGGTACAGCGTCTCGAGTGCCGTCAGCATCGCCAGACTGTGATACTCGGCGGCTGCGTAGTAGCGCGACTGCAGCTCGACATCGTCGAGGCGGCGAATGTGCATGCCGAGGCGCGTGCGCAGCGCGGCCACCTCCTCGTCCGCCTTGCGCTTGGCCTGCTGCAGTGTCTTGCGCATGCCGTCGAGCTGCGACGCCTCCTCTGGCAGACGAATCCGCTCCGCACCGACGAGTGCGGTGAGCAGCTTGTCACGCAAGAAGGCGGTGGACGTGCCATGCATCAAATCGGCTGTCGCAGCATGCGGCAGCAGCGCAGCTGCGCTGTCGCCACCGCTGCCGCTGCTGCCGGGCGATTGCCGCAGAAAGTTGACATTCAGCTCACGTTGGTAGTGCTCGAGGAAGGCGTGCAGAATGCTCTGCAGCCGCGCTGCGGGCACGTGGCCAACGAGCTTGTCGACAATCGTTGCCTGCATGATAAAGTACGTCACCGGCAGCTTCGCGCGCTCGACGGCAAAGGCCGAGGCAAGGTTGCGGTTGGCATCGGCGTTGATGCTGCACAGCTTCAGCCACGCATTCGGCCGCGTCGTCGTTGTGGTCGTTGTGCTGTTGCTGGTGCCATCTGCGCTTGTCGCGTCATCGACGGCTGTCGTCGTTGTTGCATTGATCGCGTCAATGAGCTGCTCGGCAGTGCGCAGGTACGCGACGCAGTTGTTGCTGCTTGGTATGTGGTACACGAGGCAGATGGCTTGCTGCGACTGCATCACCTCCTGCTCAAACGTGCTCGCGTCGACCACGTGCACGACGCGGCGCACGCGCGCGCACAGCGCTACGGCCGTCGTCGCCGCTGCAGCCGCGTGACAGCCGCGTCGCACAAGCCATCGCCGCCACATTGTCTACACGTATGTGTATGTGTGCGTGACACAAGGATGACAACATGCGTGCTTGCCCACACAGACACGCACACATACGATGCATGTACAACATGCCGTGCTTTCACACAAACACACACACATGCGCACACATACACCTTGCTCGCCTTGTCAGTTGCACTCACATATATGCATTTCTCACCTGCCTCTCTTGTCCTCTTGCTCTATTGCATACACACTCATCTATGTTGCCTGCGCAATTGCATACCCCGTGCACAAGCACAAACAACACCGTAACATAAATATGTGTATATGTATATGTTCACACTTGTCACCTGCTCATGTAATGTCTACGTTCTTGTATCTATGGCGTGCACACGACACATGTGTGCGTGTGCGTTTGCGTGTGTGCGTGTTTGTGTTTGTGTCTGTCTATGACGCCCTCTGTGCGTGCGTGTTACAGCCAGTCAGACTTGTCAGCGGCACCACGCACACACTTCGCAATAGGAAAGCGTGGCACGTCTTGCGAGGACAGCTCCTGGTACTGCACCGTCATGTACTTGCCAAGATACTTGTGTCGATCTGTCCACATCTGCACGCGACGGCGGTATGACACCTTGGGCGGGGCGCTGAAGCGGTGACCGTCCTTGGTCTCGCAGATGAACGCGCCGAGGGCGCCGGTGAAGCGGCCCTCGCCGGGCATGAAGTCGACCACCTTGAACTCGGCGTCGTGCATTTGCTTGTACTTGAGCAGACCAAAGCTGCGCTTGCCGTGTTCGTACGGGAAGCTGGGCCGACGTATCATGACGCCCTCGAAGCCCTGCGAGCAGGCCTCGCTCAGCACATCGTTCATCTCCTCGGGCAGCACCTGCGCCGCTGGCACGTGGTACACACGCACATGCGACGCCGCTGCTGCTGCCGCTGATGCTGCCGTTGCGCCATTCGCTTCGTCACCAGCAGCTGCTGCGCCATCGCCGCCGCTGCTGCCGTCATCTGCCTCCATGCCATTGCTGCCACTCTGACGTGCGCGTATAATCTTCTTCTTCTTCTCGTCGTGCTGGTAGTTGCTGATGCGCTTCGCACCGCAAACAGGAATGAGCGTCTTGAGCAGGCGGTAGCGCTCGTCAAACGGCGCCGTCACCGCGCTGAGCTGTGCGCTGTACATAATGTCAAACGCAAAGTATTCGAGCAGGCGGCGCTGTGCCTGCCGCACCGCCGGCGGCGTTGTTCGCGCCAGCCGCCGCACGAGGCCATTGAGCTGCTCAAAGTTGCACTCGGGCGCAAAGAGCTCGCCATCGAGCATGAGCTGCGGGTCGCGCTCGAAGAGCGGCAGCAGCTCGTCGACCAGGCCGTGGCAGCACTCGAGAATGATGCCGCCGCGCGAGAAGAACTGCACCTCGCGGCGTTGCGTGTTGTAGCCAACGACGCAGCGTATGCCGTCAATCTTCGGCGACGCCAGCAGCAGCTCCTCCTTGCCCGTCTGCGACTTGGCGAGCAGCTCATTCGCGACCGACTCCCAGCGCTGGGCGAGCATGGGCTGTATGTTCTTGTGCTCCCACTCTGGGTTGCTCGCGAGGACGCTGCGGTAGTTGGAGTGCACCATGCGCGGCGCCTTGACATACTGCGGCACTGCCGCGTCACCGTCGCCCGTCGCGCCGTTGCCGTTCGCTGTCGCTGCTGCTGTCGTGGTTGTTGTCGTCACTTGCAGCTCCGAGAGCTGCTTTTGTGGCTTGTGACAGAGCGGACAGACACCACCACCATCGACAAACTTCGCCACCGACTGCTCAAACTCGCGGAGGCAGTGCGAGCAGCGCCAGACGGCCATCTTGACACACACCGGCGACACATTCGATGGCGTTTGCATCACAGTGCCCCAGCACGGCCCAACCCAGCACGCCGCCAAGTGCGGGAACGACTCCTGTATTGTCGTGTCCTTCAGCTGCTGAAAGACACGACGCTGCTCCGCGGTGCGACCGCGACCGGAGCCAAAGAGCATCGTCGGGTCCGCTGGCGCGTACGTGCGCGAGCGCAGCAGCCGCGCACAACGTCGCATGACGCGTAAGCGTGTACACACGAGCATGTCTACACACACACACACATGTGATGTGCGTTTGTGTGCAATGCAAAAAAGCACACAAGCAAATCGACATACATACACATACATACACACACTTGTCGCTGCGTGTGCAGACATGTGTGTGTGTGCGCAGGCTGACAGTGACGCATCGTCACGAGGTACAAGGATGACACAATGTCTGTTTGCGCGTGTGTGCCTGTGTGTGTGTGTCTGTCTGCAGACAACGACGACGACAGAAGCAGCAGCAGTAGATACAAGAAGGCCAAGTACAAGGTGTATGTATACATACAAACATGCGCACATGCAGAGATGACGTGTGTATGTGTGAGGAGTGCAAACAACAAAACAAGGCGTGCACGGGCAAGCACGCCGTACAAGCCACACACATACACGTGCACACACGTGTGTATGTGTGTGGCAGCCCGTCTATGCAGTACACACACATGCATGTACATGTGTTTGCGCGTGCGTGTCAGATCCAGTCCTTGCCGCTAGGCGCACCACGCACACACTTGGCGACAGGAAAGCGCGGCACACCGTCGGGTGTCAGCTCCTGATACTGCACTGTCAGCACTTTGCCCAGGTAGGCGCTGCGCCAGCAACGCCACATGCGCCGCTTCTCGCCATCGGTGCTCGCCGGGGCGACGGTGAAGGTGTGCTTGCGGTCACGCGTGGTGCAGACAAACGCGCCGAGGCAGCCGCGCCACTTGCCTTTGCCCTCGAGTGCGCTGACAATGACAAACTCGTCATCGCACATGCGCTTGTACTTGAGCAGCATGCTGCTGCGCTGGCCGTACGCGTAGCCGTCACACACCTCGCCTGCCCTCGCGCTGCCGCTGCCGCGCAGTCGACGGCTGCTACGCGCCGCTGACGATGCCTCGCTCTGGTCGTTGTCGTCGTCGATGCACACACCCGTGCGACGCACCATGACACCCTCGTAGCCAACAAGCATCGCGTCACGCAGCGCTGCCGGCACGTCCGCCTTGACGCAGCGCAGCTGCGGCAGCAGCCGCACCACCGTCGCGTCATACGCACTCACCGTCCGTGTGGCGACGGCGCGGTTGTGCGCGTGCAGCTTGTCGAGCAGCTGCGTCAAGTACGCGTAGCGCTGCGTGTACGACGCCACATGGCCACACCCACCGCGCGGCAGCGCCGCCGCGTACAAGACGTCGAAGACGTGCAGCTGCAGACGCGCCTGCAGCGCGGCCACGGCCGGTGTGCGGCGCTCGCGTGTCGTGCGCACCGCCGAGGCCAGCTGCTCAAACGTCACAAACGAGCGCGCCGTCGCCGAAGACGAGGACGACAAGAGCGACGAGGAGGAGGACTGCAGCAGCTGTTGCAGCAGCGGACGTGTGCGCAAGACTTCTTCGTGTTGTTGCCGCCTGTGACGGCGGCCGTGCAGGCCGAGCGCGGTGCAGAGCTGTGCCATGTTCGCGCTGTCATTGTACAGCTCACCGTCGAGCACCAGCGTCGGGTCACACGCAAAGGCGTAGCGCAGCGCCGGCTCAATGGCGACGTCGCAGCACTCGAACAAGGTGCCCGAGCGGCTGAAGAAGAGCACGCGCTGCTGCTGCCGGTCGTACGCGACAATGCAGCGCACGCCGTCGAGCTTCGGCGACACGTGCAGCAGCTCGCGCGCGGCAATCTTGTGCTGCTCGTGCTCATAGTTCTTCGCCAGCATCGGCAGCAGATTGCGCTGCTCCTGCACGCGCAGGTAGTGGCCGTCGGCGACGCTCGCCTTGACGCGGTTCGCGTTCGGCGCGTCAAGGGTGCCGCGCGAGTTGTCGGGGCGACAGCGATGCACCACGGTATGCAGCGGTGACACGACACCCAACGTAGCCGCCGCTGCCGCGGCGCCTGTGTGGCGCTGTGCTCGTGTAGCGACAGCTGCCGTGGCAAGCCGCGCACGCGCGCCTGCGCGTCGCGCAGACGGACGCCCTGCCTTCTTCCTTCTCGTCGTCATTGTCGCGTGCTGCTGTTGTGTCGACGGCAGCAGCGGTGGCTTTGCCGCACATCGCGGGCAGACGCCGCCGTCGGCGACGTGGCGGTCAATGCGCTTGTTGAACTGATGCCGGCATGACGCGCAACACCACCACGCCAGCTTGCGACTGTCTGGCCGCACATGATGTGGCTGCAGCAGCTTGCTCGACGCCGCCGCGAGCCACATGCTCGCAATGCCGGGACAAAAGGTGGCGAGCGAGTGTGCGTGTGCGTGTGTGGTCGTCGGTGCAATGGCTGCGCTCATGCGCCGTGCACGTGCGGGCGGCAGCGAGACAATAGGCGTCGTCGTCGTCGCGGTCGTCGTCGTCGTCACGGGTGACCGCAGCGCGGTGGCTGCGGTGCGAGGATGGCTGCTGCTGTTGCGTGACGTTGCGAGCAGGGCGTGCACAATCGCATTCGCGTACGCCGCATCGCGCGGCTGCGCAGCGGCTGCACTGGCAGCCACTACGGCACTCGCCGCGGCACGACACAGCAGCGCGGTGCACTGCATGACAACGACTGCTGTTGCACTGCCCTTACACTCTGTCGTTGCACACCGTCGCCTGGCAATGTATACGTGTCACACTCTCACTTATAGTGTTTGCGCGCGTGTGAAGGGATGACAATCCCGATGTATGCACAACACACTCACGCACACAACAAACTACAGAGGGTATAATGTGCTCGTCTAGCAAGCAAGGCAAGCAAAATGTGCAACACGCAGCAAACACGGCGACACACAGTCACGCAATCGCACACTCACTAGACCATCGCACCACGTGCGACGGCCGTCAGCTGCGCACTCACTGCCGCCGCCGTCGCCTCGTCCATGTCGTCGCCTGCGCACTCGCTGCCGTGCCACGACGCCGCGCCGGTGTGTGCCTTGTGGCGCAAACAGTCGTCAAGTGCAGTCGTCAGTGTCGTGTTGTTCGCTTGCGCGCCGTCGCCACGCGGCTGCCACTGCCATCGTGCGCGCAGCTGCTGCAGCAGTCGCGCATGTTCGTCTTGCAGCATTGTGCGCGTGACGACAGCTTCAGCAGCGGCAGCGTCCTCGTCGTCGTCGTTGTCGTCTGCCGCGCTTGCGCTCACGACAATGTGCTGCAGCGCGTGCACGCACACGTCGACGACGACGCACAAGCCCTCGCCGCGGTCGTCGTGCACGTGTGCGGCGTGCTGCAGACTACGCACAAAGATACATAGCACACGGTGCAGTACACGCACCGTCGCACTCGCGCACCGTGGCAGCAGCGCAGTGAGCAGCGGCTGCATGTCACGTGCTACACACGGCACAAGCACCTCGTCGACGAGCGTGTGCGCTGATAAGTGTGTCGCGTGTGTGTGTTGCTCGTGTGCACATGACGTTCCTGCCACCGCCGCTGCCGTGTCGCGCATGCGTGCGTGCAGCATATGCACACACCACCACACGAGCAGTCGCTCCAGCTCACTCGCACACCGCTGCGCCGTGTCATTGTTGTGCGTTGCTGCTCTTGTTGTTGTCGCCGTCGCCGTGGTGGTGCACGCGTGCACAAGCCGCGTCAAGTGTGCAAAGTGCGCGACAGCGCACCAGCACTGCGACATGTCCTGCAGCAGCGGCGTGGGCAGCACGTCGTACAGCTGCATGTCGTGTGCGTCACCCTGCCGCGACAGCGCCTCGTCGTGCAGCTCACGAAACAAGTGCAGCCACGTCGGCACGGCGAGCAGCGTACACAACGACGACGTCGCACACGGTGTCGCAGTGCCGCCATTGCTGTCATAGTGCTGCTGCTGCTGGTGGTCATGGTGCAGCAAAAGCTGACGCTGACAGCACTGCAGTGCTTGTGCAAGCGACGCACGCACTACGACACTCTTGTTGCTGTTGCTGCAGCATAGTCGCCGCGTGGCGTGCATGTACACGACGGCCGCTACACGTACACATATAGAGTCGACAGAACAACAGTGACGCATGTCACACGCTCTACATACACACACACACACGCTCACATGCACACGCTCACACGTATACACGCACACGCTACAAGATTACCTAGCACACACACACAGATAATGCGCTACACCTGATACTTGGAGCGAGGACGTGTGCGTTTGCCCTTGACCTTGCCCTCGTTGCTCTGACGCGCCGCCCCGACGAGCTGCGACGACAGCTGCGCATCGACCGTGTCACCGGCCTTTGTCTTGCTGCTCTTCAGCTCAGGCAGCATGCCGACGCGTATCATGCGCGCAAACGGCAGGTTCGCCACCGCCGCGAGCTTGTAGCGGCGAAAGCGGAAGCGCTTTAGTGTGCGGTGCTTCTTCATGTGGAAGCGGCGGGACAGCCACCGCGATGACGGGTAAGGAAAGTTGCGTGGACCAAAGGTGACGTTGCCATAGTGCTTCTTTGCCCAGCGACACCACAGCGACCAGCGCACGCGCTCACCATACGACGCCGACGGCGTCATGGCTGCTGCTGCTGCTGCTGCTGCCTTGTCGTCACGTTCGCCGCACATGTTGTACGTACCGCGCTGTACAAGCCACAGCTCGTCACGCAGCGACACGTCCGTCGCCGTGCACACACGCTGCCGAAACGCACACGCCGCGTGGTCGTTGCACACGCGCGTCGACAGCGGCGAGCGGTCAACAAATGTCGAGCGCATAGGTGGCGGTGGTGGTGGTGGCTGCACAGGTGCAAGCGACAAGCCAGCGCGCAGCGCACACAGCGGCGTCTGCGACAGCAATTGCGCCGTGCTCCTCGTCGCCGCCGCCGCCGTGGCAAGGCTCATTGTCACACACGCGCCATGCGCGCGAGAGTACACGTGCACACGAGGGCATGCGCGCATCCTGACAGTGTGCTGCGTGCTGCGTGTGTGTGCATGTGTACACGGTAACAAGACGCAAGGCAAGTGTATGCAGGTGTGTGTACAAACATGGGTGAGCGTCACGCACAGCACCATACAGGCAGCATGACGTACCGGCGTACATGCGTGCAAACACACGCACACACACATGCACACACATTCTATCGTCGTGTTGCACACACACACACACACATGTGCATGTGTTGTTGTATATACAAACGCTTGCGTGTGTGTCTGCAAAACACCCTACGACCACCTTGCTCTTATATATATGTGCAGCTGCACATGTATGTGTATATGTTTGTATATGTATGTACGTGTGCGACACATACTCTTGTGTTTTTGTGTACGTATATACACGAGTGCATGTATGCACACACACACGCACAAAGTCACCTGCTTAGCCTCACTGCTTATACATGTTGCTGCACGCGTTGCCCTCTACGCAACATTGCCCTCACATACACACATGCACACACACACACACACGCAACGTCGCAGTCGTCCGCCCTCTTCGTGCCCACCCTCTTTACATGACGCAGAGCACGGAAAAGATGGCGAGGAGGACGAGCAGCACGCGCGTGTACCACGAGCCCTGTGTCTGCACACTCTCTTGCTTCACTACCGCCTTCGCCAGCGCCTCGCGACGCGCCTTGGCGGCTTCGGGGCGTGCATCGTCGGCAATGTGCTCCGCCTTCGCGGCCAGCCGCTCCGCAGACGCGGCGTGCCAGTTGATCTGTGGGAAGCGCTCGCCCAGGAAGCCGACGATCGGGTCGAGCACCGGCTGCGCAGCACGCACGACCGCCGCGAGGCCGTACACACACCCCGCAAAGAGCAGCCGTGGGATGTGCAGGACGTACTCTTCGAGGTTGCGCAGCCCGGCGCGCGCGGGCGGGTTGACCCAGCTGCGGAAGAGCAGGTAGCCCTGCACAATCAGCGACACAAGCAGCGCCCACAGGTAAAAGTAGAACATCTTGTACGCGAGCGTCGCCGTGCGGCTGACGCGCAGGTGCCGCGTGAAGAAGCGCGGGTGTGAGATGGTAATCGCCAGTAAGTCGCGGAACTGCTGCTCACTGTCGTAGCCCGCGGCGGCGGCGGCGGCGGCGTCTTCGGGAATGTCCATGTTGTAGCCACTGCCCTGCGCCGCCGAGGACGAGGACGACGAGGACGAGGAAGGCGACGACCTGGCAGCATCGCTCGTCGCCGTGGGTGCAGAGGACAAGTGCATCGACTGTGCCTTGGCCACCGCCGCCGCCGCCCGCGCGGCCTCTTCCTTGGCTCGTCGTGCCTGCCATCTGCGCCGCTCCTCGGCGACAAACTCCTGCAGCTTCTGTCGTGCGCGGTAGTGCATCGGGTGACCGTCCTCGAGCACGTTGACGGTGCTGAGGTCGCTGCTAAGGAACGCCGAGGGTGGGGTGCCGGGGGCGCCGAGCGTGACGGCCGTCCAGCCGCCGAAGCTCTTGCTGCGGTAGGCCGAGTAGCGAATGACGTTGCCGGCGTAGTCGAGGGCGAGGAAGCGGCTGCCAATGCGGTAGTGCGTGAGACTCCAAAAGTGACGCTCGAGCACGCTCTGCATGTCGATGCGCGGGGCGCGCGAGAAGAGGCCGCGCGTACACAGCGTCTTCGAGTACATGGCTGCGGACACAGACAGAGTGTACGCTATGTACACGTATATGTATGTGTGTGTGTGTGTATGTGTATGTAGACACAGTAACAAGTACACGCGTGCGTACGCACACACACAATGTGTCACGTCAGTACTGCTGTGCACAACGCAAAACAACACAAAATGTATAGGCAGACATGCACATTGACGACGACAAAGCACATACACACACTCATGTGTGTATGTGTGTATGTATACGTGTAGTCGTGTATGCCAGCACACACACGCACACACATGCGCGTCTCTTACAACTTATGTTTATGTGTACTCGCATGTGTGTGTGTCGTGTTTGCCTCACACATACTCACACACACACACACACACACACAGCTCACTTCGTCTTACACGTCAGCGTGTTATGTTGTCTCTGCGCAACGCAGGGCTGCTGCGACGCTTACTGTCATGTAGCGTGTGTGCAAAAGCGTGCTCTTGCACACACGCACACACGCGTGTGTGAGGTGCTAGTTGCGACGAATGCGTTGCTGCTTGCGCGCCTCGAGCTTGTCCTGCGCCGTCGCGTGCGCGTGCAGTAGCTCACGCATGTCGTCACCCATGCCATCATCGTCCTCTTCGTCGTCATCGTCGTCGTCACGGTGTGCAGCAGCGACGTCGTCCTTGTCACTGCTCGTCGTGTCGCTGTCGTCCTCCTCATCTTCGTCGTCCACATCGTCGTCGTCGTCCTCTACAGCACTCGAGTCGACGTCGTCGCTTGCCGAGTCAAACTCGGCCTCGCTGCTGTCGAGCTCTGCCGTCGCGTCGTGCGCGGCGCCGTCGTCGCCGTCGTCGTCTGACTGCGCGAGCATGGCCTCGTCGCTGTCCTCGTCGTCACTACGCTTGCGCTTGCCCACACCCGCCGCCACATCGCCGTCGTCGCTGTCGTCGAGGCGCATGTCGTCCAGCTCGTCCATCATCTTATCCTCATCCTCGTCGTCGTCGTCGTGCGCGTGCGCTGCCTTGCTGCCCGTCTGCGCGTCGGCGAGTTGTGCGGCGCGCTTGCGCAGCGCGCTGTCGCGCGTCGCGCGGCGACGCTGCGCGTGCGCGGCCAGTGTGCGACTGCGCACACGCACCGCACGCAGCCCGCCGCGTCGCGTGCGCACCTCCGCAAACATAACAGGAAACGCCACGTCATCGTCGACGACGCCGCCGAGGTCGAGCTGCGCTCGCCGCGTCGCGTGCTCGCCGCGCGCGGTGCGGCTGGGCGAGGCGTGCGTGTGCGCCGCGGGCAGCTGCTCCAGGTTCGAGCACAACATCCGCCGCGAGCGATTGAAGAAGGCGCGCGTGCGCGACGGCCGCGCGGCGTCAAAGATGGACATGCGGCCGTAGAGCATCGCCAGCTTGTCGTACTGCGCACAGGTGCTGCGATACTGATGCAATATGGGCGCAACAAAGTCACGAGGCGCAGATGTGTCCTCTTTGCTGTCTGCGTGCTGCTGCTGCTGCTTCTGTTGCTGCTGGTGTTGTTGTTGTGCGGCGTACATCTCCATGCCACGGTAGTGCACGATGCAGTCGATCCAGGCAAGCAGTGGCGAGTGCAGCGAGGCGGCGGCCAGGCCAGCACCCACCATCGTCGTCTGCGACGCATGTTTGCTCTTGTCCTGTTGCTGTTGTTGCTGTTGTTGCTGTTGCTGCTGTGCTTCTGCCGTCTCATCATCTTGCTGCTGCTGCTGCTGTTGTTGTTGCTCAGCTGACGCTGTCCTTGTCGTGTCCTTGCCATGATCGGTAGCGCGTGCGACTTGTGTGCTGCAGATGCCCAGACGCGTCGACAGCATGCTCAGTAGCTGCAGGCAGTAGGGCAGCTGCAGCGACAGCACCGTCGCCCGCATGCCCGCCGACGAGCGCGCAGCGAGACTGAGCAGCTCCATGACGGCCGCTGCGTCATTGGCGTGTAGCGCCTGATACAGCGGCACGGTCGCCAAGCCGAGCGCGTGCGAGTCGTGCGGCGCATCGCCGTCGTCGTCGTCGACAGCGTCACCTGCAGCAACGTCGTCCGTTCCTTCTCCTGCCTCTGCGGCTGCGGCTGCCGAGGCAGCTGTGCTGCGGGCGAGTGCATCGCGCAGTGTGGCGGCGTGTGCGGCGTCGATGCGCAGCTGACGCAGCCGCTGCTCGAGCGTCAGCTGACGCACCGGCAGCTCATCGGTCGAGCGTGCGTGGGGTGTGCGTGCGAGGGCAAACGACTCCGTTGGCGTTAGTGTTGACTTGGCCGCAACGCGGCTGCGATGTGCCGTCCACACCGTATCCATTAGCGCAAACGCATTGCTCGCCGCGTCGCCGCTGTTGTTGCTGTTGCTGTCGACTGCCGCCATCGTGACGGCGTCATCGTCGTCGTCACCTGCCACGTGCTCGAGCCCACCACGACGCTGCTGCTGTGCTTGCTGCATGAGTGCGGCAGAGACGGGCACATACAACACACGCGCCGCACGCACGCTGCCCCCTGTTGCAGCCACCGTTGCGGCTGCCGTTGCCGCGCCGGTGCGCTCGTAGGCGTCGGCGTTGGCGAGCAGCGTGTGGACGCTGACGACGTCAAAGCGCGGCAGTGCAAAGCGACCGCGCAACAGCAGCAGCCGCAGCTCCGCCGCGTCACGGTCGTGCTCGTCGCTGTCGTGTGCTGTCGTGGTCGAGGGCAGCGCGAAGCCGTACAAGAGCCGCGACGACGGCGCAGCCGAGAGCAGCTGCAGCGTTGGCATCAGCGGCACCGGCTCGACATCGCGTCGCAGCAGACGACGACCAAGATGCCATACGTACACCACACCCGTGTATGTGCTCGCGACCACCGCCACACCACCACCAGCCCCCGCAGCATCACTGCTGCTGTTGGTGCTGCCACCGCTGACGGCACCACCACCGCCATCCTTTGCTGCTGCGCCGGCGCCAGCGTCATGACGCGTCCTCGACTGCCGCGCCGACGGCACGTGCACCGAGACGTTGGCGATGCGCTGGCCACACAGCAGCGTGCGGCGACACCGCGTTGCGGTCATGGTCGACGTGCGCGTCGCACTCACGTCCCACACATACACGGCACCCTCTTGTGCATTGGCCGTCACGGCAACATCGGCAGCCGCCGCAGCAGCTACTGCAGGCTCGTCCTTGTCATTGCCAAGCCACACATAGTCCGCCGCTGTGCCATGTGACGCGAACGACACGACACGCTCAACCACGCTCGCCTCGTTCAGCGGCTGCGACGACGTCATCGCCGCTGTGGTGGTGGTGATGGGTAGATGCAGCCGCAGCACCGTCGTCGATGGCCCCGCGATGAGCACGCGCAACGTCGTCGTGCCAACGTCACTCACTGCTGCTGCTGCCGCTGCCGTTGTTGCCGTTGTAGTGGCCGTGTCGACGACGGCAGCGAGTGCGCTTGCGCCCGCCGCGGCGACACGCGTGCGCACACGTACACCGAGCGCCGGCTGCGCCACGTCAACGACGTGCAGCGTACGGTCATCACACAGGCAAAGCAAGTAACGCGCACAAAACGTCAACGCCACCACCGCACGCTGCGTGCTGCTCACGGCCACGTGATCGCACAGCACGTCTTGCGTCACATTGTGCAGCAGCACCGTGCCGTTGCTCAGACCCACGGCCGCGTAGCACGTCTGCAGCCCCTGCACCTCGTCAGCCGCAGCCGCAGCATTGCCCTTGTCCTCGCTGCTGTGCACCACCGCAGGCAGCAAGCCGAGCGCGACCGACGTCAGCGTCACAGTCGACAAGGCCGTGCGCTGTCGTGCCGCGGGCGCGACGACGGCGACGAGGGCAGAGGTGGCCGTGTCAAAGACACGGGCGCTGGGGTAGTCGGTGCCAAGCACCACATACGACCCTGCCGTCGCACAACGCAACAGCAGCGTGCGCTCACTCATCGTGGCGTATGTGTGTATGTGTATGTGTGTATGAGTATGTGTATGTGCTAGTAGCAGAGACAGAAAGGAAGCAACAACACGGATGCATGTGTGTCGACGGTGGCAAGCAACACTGACATATGTGTATACACACACACGTGTGTGTGTGCGTTACTGCGTGCGCACGTGTGTGCATGCATACTTACGTTACACGTTTGCTTTCGCGCGTGCACTCACTCCCTCTCAGTGTGTTTGTCTTGTGTATGTGTCTGTGTGCGTGTCTGCCTGTCACAACAGCAAGCCAAACTCGCGCAGCATGACAACGGCAGGGTTGACAAAGCTCATATTGTACCAGTAATTGACGGCCGCAATGAGCGGCAGCGGCGCTGCCTCTGCTGTCGTCGTCGCCTTTGCGCGATGTGCATGTCGGGCGCGTATGTCGTGCTCATCGGCGTGCTGCGCGACGCGGTGCAGCCACATGGCCGGCAAGTACAGCGTCTCACCGGGCCGCACATACACGACGAGCGGGTGCAGCTCACTGGCGTGCTGCACCGGTGGCACATGCACTGCTGTTGCTGCGGTGGCTCGTTGCGCACTGCGCTGCTGCGCACACGCGTCAATGGCGTCATTCAGCACCCGTAGCGCCACCGCCGCCCCGTCAGGCTGCGCCACCGTCTCGCCCGTCACCTCGACATCCATCCACGGCACCGTCGTGCCGTCCTTGTCGGGGTAGGGCGCAAAGGCAAAGCGCAGCGCCGCCGCGTCACTGCGTGCCTCGTCAATCGCAAAGGCCGCCGCCGGCAGCTCCGGCTTGGGCACAAGCACCCCTTCCCACGGCGGAATGAGCACAAACTCCTTCACTCCGCGCACGACCGTGTAGAGGTTTTCTACCCAGTCCTGGTGCAGCGAGGAGACGGACGCAGGGATGCCAAACCACACATTGGCCGCCTCGGGGTCTTCGCCAAAGACGCGTGTGCCAAACGCCTCGACGGTGTCGTCGGCAATGTCGCCGCGCAAGTGTGTGTACTCGGTGTTGAGGCAGTTGTTCTGCAGCTGCGCATACGCAATGACGGGTGTAGCGACAGCGACAGTGCTGCTGTTGTTGTTGTTGTTGTTGTGCTGCTGCTGCTGACGTGGCGTTGCCGCATAGCTGCGCATGTCAATGTGCGTGGGTGACGGCGGCGGCGCCACGGGGCTCTGCGCGAGCAGCGTGTACAGCTGCGGCAGTGTCACGCGCACTTCGGCAGCGTACATGAACACCTTCTCTGCTCGCACGTGTGCCACCGCCGCCGCTGCCTCGTCGACACCATCGTTCTTGCTATCATTGTTGTCATTGTTGTCATTGTTGTGTGTTGTTGTGGTCGTCTGTTGTTGCTCCTTGTGCAGCATGGGGTGGTCGTGCAGTCGCACAGGTCTGCTCTCGGGCGTGCCGTCGCACACGCGCGCACGCGCCGACGCTGGCACGTCGCGGTCGTCGTACAGGACATAGGTCACCGCATCCGCGCGGCCATTGGGTGTGAGGGCCACTGTAACGGTGCGTGCAGCAGCAGCAGTGGCAGCAGGCATAGTCGCCTCTTGCGTGTCGCTGTGCTCGTCTTGCTTGCTGTCTGTTGTTGTTGTTGTTGCACTCTTGTCGAGCTCGAACAGATAGCGATCACTGCGCCACTTGTGCATTGCGGGCCAGTGTGCCGCCGCGTCAACAATGACACACGGCCGCGAGTGAAAGACAAACTCGCGCATAAACTGCTGCTCCGTCACAACACGCACACCATCGTCGTCACTGTCCTTGCCGCGCTTGTTGTTGACGACAGCAGCAGCATCGCAGCCGTCACTGAGGCCGACGACGCGGACGCGCTCGACGCCAAACTGCTGCAGCGCCTTTGCCGTGTTGGCAAAGGCCTCGTGCAGTGTGCGCGGCCGTGACTCGCCACTCGTCGTCGTCGACGAGGACGAGGACGCCGCTGCTGCAGACGCGTCACTTGTTGTGTTTGCGCTCATGACTATGCATACACACACGCACACAAACGAACAGAGCAACGCACAAGAGGCGCATGTACAGCGTTGTATACATACACAAACAAACACACATGCATGCACACACACCTACGTGCTTGTGGCATCGTCATGACGGATGCATGAACAATACGTCAGCGGTAGCAAAGCGAGCAGACACATACACACGCACACACACACAGACACAGACACACATGTGTCTTCTATCAGATGACACTGTATACAGCACACACACACACACACACACACACACACACACACACACACACACACACACACACACACACACACACACATAAACGTGCTCTTGTTACTGGCGTGCGAGCGGCACGGCAGGTGACGTGTGCAGCGTTGCCGTATCCTTGTATAGCCGCCATGTCGCGTAGCTGCCCTCGCACGTGACGCAGTCAAGCAGCACCTTACACTGTGCAGCGCGTGCGCGTGCACCGTGTGACAGCCGCGGCGCTGTCGACGACGTGGACGACGACGACGCGATGACGCTTGCTGCTCGCGTCGCATGCTCTGCGTGCTGCCACAGCAGCATGCACGGCGCCAAGTGTGTCATCGTCTTGCCCCACACAGCAGGCAGCGCGTTTGCTGCACGTTCCGCTACCGCAGTCGCATCGCTGCTGCTGTTGCTGTTGCTGCGTGCCGCACTGCTGACGAGGCGGCTCATGCTGCGCACAAGGCTGACTGTGTCGCGCACCATTGCAAAGGCCGTCGTCGCTGCCGTTGCACTGCTCGTAAAGCTGCTGTTGTTGGCGAAGGATGTCGTCATTGACGCTACTGCTGCTGCTGACGCTGCAGCTGTTGTTGCTGCTGACGTCGCTGCTGCTGCAACGGCGGCGCGTTCTTGCTTATACACGTGCAGCCAGCGTGGCAGCAGCACCGTGTCATGCAGCGGCAGCGCCGCCTCGCACGCTGCCCAGTGCTGCTGTGTGTACGACGGCACGCTCAGCATCGCAGGCAGCACACGACCAATGACTGCGAACATCGAGTGACGGTTGTGCGTCAGTGCGTGCGGTGCACTGCTGCTGTTGCTGTTGTCGCTACTGCTGCGGCGGTTGCCACCGCCGTACTTGCCCTTGTCGTACGCAGTCAGTGCTGTTGCGTCCGTTGACGCCGCCGCTGCACCCGTCATCGTCGTCGTGTCGTGCTCGTCGTCATGCGTGGCAAAGACGTGCAGGCGGTCGGCGCGTGTGCACAGCAGCAGTGCGCCGTCGTCGACAAACTGCAAGTGATGCACACGCATGTGCTCGTCGTGATCGTCGTCATCGTCGGCGGCGGCGTGTGCAGCATGGCTGCTGCTGCTCGCAACAAACGCTGCTGCTGATGCTGCCGTCGTCGTCGTTGTCATCGTGTGTGCTGCTCTGTGACTGCTGCCGCCGCTGCTGTTGTTTGCACGCGGCGTGAAGGACGCCGTCGGTAGGCGAAAGGCGAGCCTGAACTCGCGCAGCAGCACAAACACCGCCGCCACACTACTGTGTGTCGACGGCAGCCACAGCGACGACGAGGCCGACGATGCGGGTGACGAGACAAGACACCACAGTGTGATGCGCGTGGCGTGCACGCTGCATGCAGCCACCACCGTCGTCGTGTTGTTGCTGCCGCTGTTGCTGCTGCTGTTGCTGTTGCGTACTCTGCCTGCTGCTGTAGTTGCTGCATCTGTTGCTGCTGTTGCGGTCCATGACGTAGTGCCAATGTGTAGTGCAAGGCTTGTCAGTGCGTTGCGGTGCGCACGCTGCCGTGAGGCGACGACGCGAATGTCACATCGTGTGGCCTCACCGAGTGTGTCTTGCGCACCGCGTCCCGTGCCGCTCGCGGCGCTGTACGTCACGTAGCGCAGCAGTGTGAAGCCGTTGGCCGAGGCGGCGCTGCGAACGAGGATGGTGTTGTGCGCATAGTCGACCACACACGGCAGCGGCGGTAGCGCCGTCGCAACGGCTGTTGCTGTCGTTGTTGACGTGTTGTTGCTGTCGTTGTTGTGTGCGCGCCACGGCCGTAGCGGCAGCGAGGCATCTGCAAAGGGCAACGCAAAGCTGCACATGGTCCACTGCCGCTCCATCGGGTTCGTGTACACGCGCAACTCGTGTGTGGTGCACACAAACAGCACACGCGCGTCGAGCGCGAGGCGGACGACGGGGTGCGGCAGCGTGAGCGACTGCACCACATCGCCCGCGCACAACATCACAACAACGTTGCACGGCGCCAGTGGTGTCGGGCCGCCTCCACACACCGCCATACAGGGTTGCTCGTACAGCAACGCCATGACAGCCACACCACCACCACCATCGCTGCCGACACCGCCGCCGCCCTCACGACAACGCTGGTTGTTGCTGTCACCATCATCATCACTGCTGTCACTGTCGTCGACATTGTCGTCGTGCACACGTCGCGGTGACGGTGACGGTGTCGCTGCAGCATTGTTGTCATGCCCTGTTGTTGTTGTTGTTGCGGCGCGATGACGCGGCTGGTGCGGACGTCGCCTGCTGTACTGCACGTCGACGACGAGGCGCTGCAGACTGCGCTTCGCGTTGCGCTGCTGCACGAGCTGTGTGCGCACGTCACTGCCATCGTCACCTGCTGTGTCACGCTGCTGCTGCTGCTGTGTTGGTGCCAGCATCACATCCTCGTGCGTCTCGCACACGTCATCGCCGGCATCGTCGACGCCACTACCACCGCCACGGTTGTTGTTGTTGTGGACGAGCCGATAGACGACATAGCCGCGCTCGTGACCGACGCCGACACGCGTGTGACGCTGATTGACGCACATGCACAGCGGTCGCATCACAACACGCCCGCGATGCAGCGCTGCAGCTGCAGCTGTTGCACTTGCCGTAGGCGCCTCCTCTTCGCCGTCATAGTCGGCGCGCAAGTCAAGCCACTCGGACGACATGACGCAGTCGTCAACGCTACACACGCACACAGACACACACTCTACGTGCAACACAAGTATGGGAAAGAGCACAATGTATGTACACACACACACACACGCACACAGACATGTGCATGCATACGCGTGTACACTTTTGTGACGACGACGACGATAGACAAGACGTAATGAGGCAAGCCGACACGGCATGACTAGAACACGTGTGGTGCGCGCGTCGAGGCGGACGAGGTGGCGGCTTGCTGCACATACGCGAGCAAGTCAGCGAGCGCGAACACCGGTGCTCTGGGGTTCCAGCGCCGCCCGCGCGCCATCATCGTCTCGCCGAGCAGCCACACCGCGTAGCAGCGACGCTGACGCACCTCGGCACTCACCCCCGCGTCGCACAACACGAGCTGCACCGCGTAGCGCAGCACATTGTGCAAGTCCGCAATGACCAGGTCAAACTCCATGCTCAGGAACTCGCGCACAAACTTCTCGTCCATCTGCGGTCGCGTGAGCTGCATATTGGCGCGAAACTCGTCCCAGACGCGCGTGAGGCCGGCAAACGACCGGCGCACGTGCAGCATCTTTGGCGCGTAAAAGGGCCGCAGGCCGAGAAAGCGCTGCGCACTGACCACATACGCCTCGCCAACCTCGTGCAGCAGCTCCTTGCCAAAGCACGCCTCGGCCAGCTGTGCGGCGTAGCGGTCGCAGCGCTGCTCAAAGGTGGCGTCGAAGTTGTTGTACGCGTTGGTGCGTCGTGGCACGGGCTGTGACACCGGACACGTTGCACTCTTGCCCTTGTGCTGCTTGTTGTTGTTGTGACTGCTGTTCGCGTTGCTGCTGCTGCTGTTGTTGTGCTCGCGCATGGCATGCACGTCCACGATGCGCGCCAGCGCGACGGCGAGGTGACGCATGCGCAGCGTCTGCAGCTGCTCAAACTCGTGCATCGACACGCTGACGGCCGCCTCGAAGCGCAGCGACCAGTGCGAGCGCAGCAACTCGCCAACGACGCCGCGGCGGAACGCCTCGCCGCCGAAGATGGTCTGCACCATCTCCTCCGGCGTGCGCGTGAGGAGGCGGCCGTACTGGCTGTCGTACATGCGCAAGCCCCGCGCGCCCGCCTTGTCGTACGCGCGACGCCGCTCCGGGTTGGACAGTACCTGGTACGCGCTCGACACGCGCGCAAACATGGCGCGCGCCGCCTCCTCGCTGCTGCTGCTGCTGCTGCTGTCGTTCTTGCCACTACCGCCTGCCGCCTCCGCGGCGCGGTGGTGCTGCGCGACGACGTCGGGGTGGTAGAGCATGGCGAGCTTCTTGTACTGCGCCTTGATCTGCGCCATTGTCGCATTGCGCGGCACACGCAGCACCTCGTACGGGTCGCTTGTCGACGCGCCGTTGCCGCCGCGGCCGCGCTTGTCCTTGCCTACGTCCTCCTCCTCGTCGTCGTCGTTGGCGCTGTTGCCGCCGACGTGTCCGCGTGCGGCGCGCTTTAGCTTCGCTTGCATGTCGTCAAAAGAGAAGCCGAGCAGAGCCATGCGTGTGCGCCACTTTTGCTCGACGCACATGCGCTTGCGGTGAAACTCGTAGCGGCCAATAGACCGCAGCAGGCGGCGCTCACGACGCAGCTCGCGGTGCAGCAGCGCCGCGTCAACGACGGTGCACCGCATCCACCGTCCGCTGCTCGCGTCGAACATGTACCGCCCCGTCAGCGCATTGAGCGGGCCAACCAGCGAGTTGCACAGTCCGCGTGTGAGGTGCACGTACGGTGAGACGACCCAGCCATAGATGAGATACTGCGTCGCATACCACAGACCTTGTGCCGTGCCATGCAACAAGCCGCACACAGCGCCACCACACCAGGCCGACTGCTGCTGCTGCCATCGTCGTCCTGCTGCTGCTGCTGCCGCCTTTTGCGCACAGTCGCCGTTGCCCTTCGCCGCACTCGTGCTGTCCGTGCTGTCCTCGTCGTTGTCGTCGTTGCTGTCACGGCGCAGACGATGACGCAGCGCACCGCGCAAGGGCACAAAGAGGACACAGCCGAGCGCGTTCAGCGGCGCCACCACCGCGTTCCACACGACATGGTACACAGCGAAGCCAAGGTGACGCTTGGGTGTCAGCGTCAGACGACTGTAGTAGTTGAGTGCGTGCAGCTTGCGCACACGCGCCACGTAGGCTACATCGTCGTGCTGCATGACAAGCGCCTTCTTGCTGCTGCTGCTGCTGTTCGTGTTGTCGTCGTGCGACGCACGTCGTGGCAGCATGCCACGCAGCCAGCCGTACAGCCGCACCTCGGGCGATGACGTGCCTGTCCAGCGTGCATACTGCAGCAGCAGCAGCAGCGACAGCTCTGCTTGACCGTCGCCCGTCGCTGTCGTCATTGTCTTTTGCTGTTGTTGTTGCTGTTGTTGCTGCTGTTGTTGCGCAGTGCAGCATCGCAGAACAACGTCGATGCGCGTCGGCCGCCCTGTCAGTGACGCCGCCGTCGTGTCCGCGAGCAGCTGCGGGCGCGTGTACAAACACCACCGCAGCCGCTGCAAGTCTCGCTCCAGTGCGTTTGCCTTGTGTGCGAGACGATGCAGCAGCGGCAGGTCGGCGTCATCGCGGTAGCGTGACTGCAGCATGCGCATCTCCTCCTCGTCGTGCGCCGCCTCTGCCGCGTCCTCGGCTCGCTCGCGCTCCCACTCACTGCGCTGCCATGACGACGACGACGAGGACGACGACGAGGCTGCTGCTGCTGTTGCTGTTGCTGTTGCTGCATAGCGTCGACACGACAGTGCTGCGCCGTGTGCAGCCGCCTTCACCACCGCCGGGGCCGCGCTGCTGCCGACGCGTCTGTACATGCTCTTCATGACACGGTGTTGTCTCACAGTGCGTATGGCTACAACATGCAAGCAAGCAAGACAGATGCACACACACGCACACACACGCATACAACGGCAACATATGCAATGTGTGCGTGCCACGTTACATGTCCGTGGCATCGTATCACCGCGCTACGGCGGAAGGACGCGCATGAGGGCGTCATAGTCGCGTTGTATGCACCTCACCACCACCGCCTCGACCATAAACAAAAGCTCACTACCACGACTACTGCGGACAACAGCAGCGTCATCCTCCGTGTCGTAGCGGCAGCTGGTGCACACGTGATGTACCGCCGCGAGCTGCCGCGCTGCGTGCTGCAGCGATCGCATTGCAGCTGCTGTGCTGTTTGTGGTAGTGGTGGTGGTGTCGTCGTCGTTGCGGTCGTCGTGCGCGTGTGACAGTGCAGCACACGTGCGCACCTCGAGCACCGCCATACACGGCGCCAGGCCACCGCACAGCAACAGGTGCTCGTAGAGCGCGTGCATGTGTCGCCCATCGAGCTGCACTTGTGCCGCTGCTGCTGTTGCTGTGTTGTGCTTGCGCTGTCGGCTACGCGTCGTCGACACGGACGACAGTGACGTGGTTGACGTGGCGGCCGCCTCTGTCGCACTCGCGTGTGCGGCATGCGCCGTCGCACCGCCGTCGCGACGCAGCACGACGACGACATAGGCGTCTGCACTCGCACTTTGCCGCGTCAGCTGTTGCAGCAGCGGCTCCCATGTGCTGGCCTTGCTGCCACGCGGCAACGGCATCGCATGTGTTGCTGCTGCCGTGATCGGCGTCGATGGCAAGGACAACAACAGCGACATGCTCGGCAGCGTCGCGCCACTGCCGCTGCCACTGCTGCTGTCGTAGCAGTCGCTGCCATGACCGTTGCCGCCGCTGTGCCGGCCTGACGTGGCACCGCTGCCGCTGCCACTGCCGCTGCCACTGCCGCTCGTACGTGTCGTTGCTGCCGCGGCGAAACGCGTCCCCACGCACGTCAGCGTCACTCGCGTCGATGCGCGCACAGCGTGCGTGGCGCCTGCATCGTCACGCGTCGTCTGCGTTTGCTCTCGTGTTTCGTGCTCTTCTTCTTGTTGTTGCAGCTGCAAAGGCAGAACGACGGCCACATCAGGCACAATCACAACAGCGGCCGTGTCTGCTGCGAGTGCGGCTTGTGCGTCGCGCAGCATCGCCGCCAGCGCCGCCTCGCTGCGCGTGACCTGGTCACGGCAGGGCTGCTGCTCTTCTTGTTGCAGCTGTGACGACGACGACGGCGCGTGTGTGCGCTCATCGACCAGCACCACACACACGCGTCGTGTACGCCGCACCACACTCACCAGCGCCGCCATATTGTTGCCACGGCCACACCTGACCACCGCCGCGTGCACACGTCGACTGTCGTGCTGCAACGCGTCACGCTGCTGCTGCTGCTGTTGCTGCTGTTGTTGTTGCTGCGCGTTGCGTGATGCACCGGCATTGTTGTGCTGTTGTGGCCATAGTGCCGACCACACACTCGCCCACACACCACGCTGCCGTGTTGCGCTGGCCGCGCTGCGACAGCGACGACTACTGTCGCTGTTGTTGTTGTTGTTGTTGACAGGCAACACGGCAGCGGCTTGCTGCGTTTGTTGTTGTGCGAGCGCGACAAGGTGGCGGTAGCAGCGTACACATACACGACACAAAAACCACCACACCCCTTCGCCATCGCGTCGCGCCACGCCGCTGTTGCTGCTGTAGTTGTTGTTGCCGCCGCCCCGCTGCCACACGTGTTGTGCGCGACGACACGCACGCGCTGCTGCCGTCGCTGCTGCAGTGTCGTCGCTTGCGGCCATTGTGCTGACGCTGTGCGTCCGTTGTGTGCTACTGCTGTTGCTGAGCAGCACTGCAGCACCACCGCCGCTGTCGTCGTCGTCGTGTACACGCGGCGGTGGCTGTCGTGTGTGTGACACCGCAACGTTGTTGTTGTTGTCAGTGTTGTCGTCATCATACGCAGCACTGTACTGACCACTCGACATGACCGTCGACACGGATGTGTCACGCATGCGCAGCAGCGCTGGCAGTGCATCGGTGACTGCCGCCGGCGCAGGCGTCGTCGTCGTCGTCGTTGCAGTGGCGGCTGTTGTTGTTGCTGCGCCGTGCCCTGCCGCCTGCTCGCAGCTCGTGTGCAGGCTGGCAAGGAAACTAATACTCGCCTGCAGCGGCGACGGTGACGGCGATGCACGTGCACTGCTCGTGCGCACAACACTGCTGCCACGCTCATTGTTGTTGTTGTTGCTACCGCTGCTGTCGTTGCGTTGCTGCGACCGAGGTGAGCACAGCCACAGCTGCTGCGCTGTGCACTCGCTGCAGTACAGCAAGCCGCAGTGGCGACAGTGGTGACGGCGGCGCAGCAGCGAGAAGGGCCGCTCGCAGTGCATGCAAACAGCACTCAGCGAGTCGTGCTGCCAGAGGCGAGGGTGCAGCATGTGCGCACGCACACCACCACCACATGTGTTCATGCGCGCGTGTCAGTCTCTACTCGTCTATACTTTGCTCGCGTCGACAAGGCAACGCGCTCGCGTGTACACACATGCAACGCACACACACAAACACACACACATACGCTCGTGTGTGTCTACACTGCACTACCATACTTCTGTTGCAGGCAAGCAGCGAGCACGTCACTTGTTGACTCGTTCACGCACACACACGCACACATGCATCGATCACGACAATGCACACAGGCACGTGTGCATGCAGACAGTGTTACTCGCTTGTTACACACTCACACACACACACAGTCACATTGTTATGCGCGCTGCGACGACTGCATGCGCTTCAGGCGCTCCTCGAGCGTCAGCTTCTCTGCTCGCATCTTCTTGCGCAGGGCGTGTATCTGCTTGTCATTGCGCGTCAGCACGTCCGCGGGTGCGCGCTTGACCGCGTACATCGTCACCTTTGCCTCGCTCGCCTCCTCCTTCTTACCGTGTGCGTCGTGCGCCTTGCCAGCGCGGCCGCCACGCTTGCGCGTCGGCTTGCCGCTGCTCTGCACCCCGCGCAAGTGCTCCCGCGCGTCTTCGCCGTCGTCGTCGGCGGCGTCGTGGTGGCGCTGCGTGTCGTCGTCTGGCACGACCGTGAACAGCTCCGCCTCGTAGCGCTGTCGCCGCGCCGTTGCCTTGGCGCGTCGCTCGTCAATCGTCTGCAGCAGCTTGGCGTACTCGGGGTTGTTGCGGTCGAGCGCAAAGGCGGCCGTCGCCTTGCCGGTTGTCGCGTCAAACGCCTTGGCAAAGCGCGGGTCCGCCTTCGCCGCCGCCAGACTCGACAGACGGCCCGTCGCCTTGTCGCCGCGCGCGGCTGTGTGCGCGCCGTCGTCGTTGTTGTCATTTGCGTCGTCGTCGTCGTCGACGCGGCGGAAGCGACTGATGCGGTCGGACCACCGCGCCGCGGTGCGCTGCTTGGCGCGCTCGGCCATGTAGCGGCTAAACGCCGCCGGGTCGACCACCGCCTTGAGCTCGCGGTAGAGGCTATTCTCAATAAACGCGCCGTGCATGACCGGCCGCACCTTGCCCCCGGCAACGTCCTCGGCGGCAATGCCCAGCGTGTCCATCTCGGCACGCGTAACAAAGGTGTAGTCGTCGTACACGGTCGTCCGCTCACTGCCGGCCAACTCGTCGGTCATGACCTCGAGGAACGAGGCCCAGCGCGGGGCGACGCCGAGCTGCGGCAAAAAGTGCACCTGCACCCGCGGCACGTCGCAGCACAGCGCAATGACACCGCTGTCATCGCACTCGTACGGCGCGACGAGGTTGTGCATGCTGCGCAAGACGCAGAAGTCCGTCACATCGCCCGGCGCGTCGAGGCTGGTGAAGTTGCCCCCGTCGCGCCGGCTCCACACCTTCAGCGAGCGCGTGTCGGCGGACAAGACGTGGCTCGCCTCGCCGGTGGCGACGCTGCGGCCCTGAAAGAAGTAACTCTTGACAATCGGCAGGCCATTCATGTGGTCCTTGACGAGCAACGGGCGGTGTAGACGCAGGTCGTACAGCACCACCTCGCCGCTTTCGAGGCCGCAGGCGACGAGCATGCCGGCGCCGCTCTGCTCCGCCGCCACGTGACGCATCTCACACGCGCCGCCCGTCGTGCTCGGCGTCGTGCCGGCCACCTGCAGACGTGCCGCGCATGCCGCGCTGCGACCGTCCCACGCCTCGAGCGCGCCATCGCAGCCGGCCGCCAGCACCACGCCACTCGCCGGCCCCTTCTCACACACCTCGACGTGGTTGACGCCCGCGGCGCTGTGCGTCTTGTAGCTCTCGACAAACGCGCCCGTCTCGAGGCTGATGCGAAAGACCTCGTGTGAGGCGCCCGAGGAGAGCAGCTCGGCGTGGTAGCGGTGGTAGGCGAGGCAGCGCTGTATGTGTGGCACGCGCAGGCGCTCGACAATCGCGCTCGAGTGGTGCACCGTCAGCTGCCGGCCCTGACCACGCAACGCAAACTTGCGGTAGTCCGGTGACAGGCAGACGCCCGAGAGTATCTGCATGTCCGCATTGAAGCTGAACTTCATGCTGAGGTCATTGACGTCGAAGCACTTGAGCCGGTACGGGTAGTCGCCGGCGGCGAACAGGTGCGTGCCATTGGCGCAGCGAAAGATGCAGCGCGCGCAGTGCGGAAAGTCAAGGTCATGCAGCAGCTCGACGCGGCCCTCGTCACCGGCGTTGCGGCGATGCTTGCGGCGCTCGCTCAGCCACTCGGGCAACGACTTGCCGGCTGTCAAGTTGTACGCCTTGACGCGGTTGTGCAGCGTCACCTGCATCGCGTGCGTATGTATGTATGTGTGTGTGTGTGTATGCGTATGTGTATACTGCAGACACAAGCAAGAAAGCGTGTAGGACAAGTGCAGTACATGTGTATGTGTGCGTGCGTGTCATCGTGTACAGGCAGCGCCGACACACAGACACAGCTGTATCCTTGTCAACGCAAACAAACGGGAGCACACAAAAAGGCATGCACTAGTCTGTGTATGTGTTGCGTTTTGTTTACGTGTGCACATTCTCGCCACTTGTGCTACATCCTGCCGCCACACATGCGCACACATACATATACACATACATACACACATGTGTATATATATATGAGCAAACACTGCCGCTGTTGCACACATGTCACTTGTGATGCATGCTATACAGCTCGACACACGTACATACACACATACTCACATACACACAGACACTCTATGCGCACACGACGACAACGACAACGACATAACAGGCAAACAACGAAGCACACACACACACACACACACACGTCGCACGGGTGAAGTGGGCAAAGACAAAAGGCGTGTACAACACGAGAAGCGTACAACGCAAGGCACACACACATACAAGAAAAAAGCGACTGATGCGGTGACGGCGTCGGTGGGCAGGCGTGGGCGCGTATAGCAACGAGCAAACAAAACAAACACAGCGAGTATGCACTTCGCCCCCCTTGCCTCAACTACACACAAACACATACACACAACAACAAACAATAACGACAACGATGCACACTAGTGCATGAGCAGATGCTCGATGATGCCGACGTGTATGCGTGTGCCCGTCTCGAAGCCGGCCTCGTCGGCCTTGTAGTGCGAGTTGTGGCATGGCTGGCACGCGCCCATGGCGTCATTGCGCACACCAAAGCGAGCAAAGCAGCCAGGCACGACACGCTCATACTCGGAAAAGTCCTCGGCGCCAAACGACGGGGCGGTGCGCACGGCGAAGCCGGCCGGTCCGGCCGGCAGCCTTGTCTCGCACACAGCCTTGACCACGTCGAAGCAGCGCGCGTCGTGGTTCATGCTGTACACCACCTCGGGCCACACATAGCTGCACGTCGCGCCGTGCATCTGCGCCACCGCGTCGGCCGTCGCACGCACCAGGCCCTGCGCACGCGCCGTTGCGTCAAGGTCGAGGCTGCGCACCGTGCCCTTGATGTTTGCCGTGTCGGCGATGACATTGTAGCTGCTCGTGCCCGCGTGCAAACTCGTGACGGCGATGATCGGCGCCGCCTCGCGGGCGAACTGGCGCGCAAATGTCATGTACAGCGCATTCACCACCTGCGCCGCGACGAGCGCCGGGTCGACGCAGAGGTGCAGCGTCGATGGGTGGCCGCCCTTGCCGTGTACGGTGATGTCAAAGTCAATGACGGCACCCGAGTCGACGCCGACGCGCGAGGCTGTGTGGCCGACGGGCAGGCTGGGGTCATTGTGCAGGCCAAACACCATCGCCACGCCGTCCATCACGCCCGCCTCGACCAGCTGCCGCGCCCCGCTCGGGCTGACCTCTTCGGCGTGCTGGAAGATGAAGCGCACCGTGCCGGCAATCTTCTCCTGCACTGCACAGAGCACCTTGGCGGCGCCGAGGAGGCACGCGGCGTGGGTGTCGTGCCCGCACGCGTGCATGACACCCGGCGACTGCGACGCAAACGCCACCCCGCTCTCCTCCTGCAGCGGCAGCGCGTCAACGTCGGCGCGCAGCGCCACCACCGGCCCGTCGCCGGCCCCACCGCGCAAGTCGGCCACCACGCTCGTCTTTGTCAGACGGCGCAGCACCAGCGGCGCGTCCATCTGTCGCAGCTGCGCCTCAATGTAATCGGCGGTCGGCTCCTCGCAGTGGCTGAGGCACGGGTGGGCGTGCAGGTGACGACGCCACGCAATCACCGACGGCTGCACCTCCTTGACCATGACATCCAGCTGCTCCTTCATCGACATGGCGAGGTCACACACAAACGTGGAGGCGTGTATAGTGTGTGTGTGTGTGTGTGTTTGTGTGCAGCTTGCTTACGATAGCGTCGTGAATGCAAACAACTGCAACGAGCAACAAAGTCACACGTCAACAAGTATGTACACACGCATACACAGACACACACACACACACACACACACACAGACGCATAGACACATGTGCACTGTCAACAAAAGGCAACAACTACACGCTGCGCCGTGCCTGTGCTTTTGCACATGCTTGCATGCTTACTCGCGTATATATATGTATATATATGTGTGTGTGTGTATGTGTGTGTACGTGTATAGATGTGCATGTACGTCTACCACGCTTGCCACTCACATTTGCATGTATGTACTGCTCGCTACATGTCGTCACCGTCACACACACACACATGTGCATACATACATGCTGCCACGTGTTGCCCATATTCGCCCTCCGCGTTGATCGCCGTCACACATACACACACACACACACGCAACGCGTACATGTGTATACTCGTCTCGCGCTCGCGCTCGCGCTCGCGCTCGCCCTCTTCTCCTTTGTGCATCGCTTGCTCGCCGACATTTTGCAGCAACGCATGGCGTGTACTTCTCCATTGTCACGTTGCTCACCCTTCGCACACACACACACACACACGCATACATACATGTACGCACAATCCTTCTTACATGTAGCACACAGCACACGTCGTTACGTTATACATACACACACACACAACATCGTTTTTTTGCCTCTAGTCGACGTCCTCGGCGTGCGGTGCCGCCGCGTCACCGCTGCCGCTGCTGGCACCCGCGGCGCCGCCCTCTGCGGCCGTCGCGTCGTCGCCGCCGCCCGCGGTGGCGCCCGCGGAGGGGGGCGCCGAGAGCACCTTCTTCTTGTAGTACTCGGCGAGGATGGGGTGTGCGACCGTCTCAATCGACTTGGTCTGCTCCGCGTACTCGTCCTTGGTGGCCTGCTCGTGGGCGTCAAGCCAGCTCGCCGCCGCCGCCACCGCCGCCTCGATGCGGGCGCGCTCGTCGGCGGTGATGCCAGCCTGCACCTCAGGCTCGCTCGTCGTCGCGCGCATCGAGTAGATGTAGTTCTCGAGCGTGTTGCGCGCCTCAATGAGCTCGCTGTACTCGCGGTCCGCATCGGCGTACTTCTCGGCCTCCTTGACCATGCGCTCAATCTGGTCCTTCGACAGCCGGCCCTTGTCATTCTCGATCGTGATGGCGTGCTTCTTGCCCGCCGTCTCCTCCTCGGCGCTGACGACGAGGATGCCGTCGGTGTTGATGTCGAAAGTGACATTGATGCGCGCCTTGCCGCGTGGCAGGGGCGGGATGTCCTGCAGCGTGAACGTGCCCAGGCACTGGCACTGCGACACGAGCGGCCGCTCGCCCTCGTACACCTTGATCTCGACGCTGCGCTGATTGTCGGCGTTGTTCGAGAACACCTTCGACTGCGCCACCGGCACCGTCGTGTTGCGCGGTATGAGCACCGACATCACCCCGCCAGCCGTCTCCACGCCAAGCGACAACGGCGTCACATCGAGCAGCAGCAGCCCCTCCGTCTTCGCACTCTTGCCACCGGACAAGATGTGCGCCTGCACGGCCGCACCGTACGCGACGGCCTCGTCTGGGTTGATGCTGCGGTTGAGCTCCTTGCCACCAAAGAAGTCCGACACCATCGCTTGTATCTTCGGGATGCGCGTCGAGCCGCCGACGAGGACGACGTCGTGCACCTGCTGCGGCTTGACGTCGGCGTCGCGCAGCACCTTTTGCACCGGCTCGAGGCAGCGCTCAAACTGATCGCGGCACATCTCCTCAAAACGCGCCCGTGTGAGCTTCGAGAACAAGTCATGGCCCTCGTACAACGCGTCAATCTCAATGTTCGCCGTCGTCGAGGTCGACAGGGTGCGCTTCAGGCGCTCGCACGCCGTGCGCAGACGGCGTGTGGCGCGTGCATTGGTGCGGCAGTCCACACCGTAGCGTGTCTTGAACTCCATGGCAAAGTAATCAACAAGGCGGTTGTCAAAGTCCTCACCGCCCAAGTGCGTATCGCCGGCCGTCGCCTTCACCTCGAAGATGCCGCCCTCAATCGTCAGCAGCGTCACATCGAACGTGCCACCGCCAAGGTCAAAGATGAGCACGTTGCGCTCGCCCGTCTCGTGACGCTTGTCCATGCCGTACGCAATCGCCGCTGCCGTTGGCTCGTTGATGATGCGAAGCACATCAAGGCCCGCAATCGTGCCCGCATCCTTCGTGGCCTGACGCTGCGAGTCGTTGAAGTACGCTGGCACCGTCACGACAGCCTTCTTGACCTGCTTACCGAGGTACGCCTCTGCCGTCTCCTTCATCTTCAGCAACACCATCGAGCTGATCTCCTCCGGCGTGAACGTCTTCGTCTCGTTCTGGTACTCGACCTGCACAGCCGGCTTGCCGTCCTTGTTGATGACCTTGAAGGGCCAGTGCTTCATGTCACTCTGCACGTCAGGGTCATCGTACTTGCGGCCAATCATGCGCTTCGCATCAAAGACGGTGTTGTTTGGGTTCATTGCGACTTGGTTCTTGGCGGCATCACCGATGAGACGCTCACGCTCGGTGAAGGCGACATACGACGGCGTCGTGCGGTTGCCCTGATCATTGGCAATGATCTCGACCTGGTCGTTCTTGAACACGCCAACGCACGAGTACGTCGTACCCAGGTCAATGCCGATCGCGCCCTCGAACGTCATTGTGTCGAGTATCGGTGTGGATGTGGTATACGGAAACTACACAGCGTATAGCTATGTGTGTCGCTTGACTTACACTGAGAGCTTGGTGTTATTGTGCTTGCTTTTATAGGCGTTGCTGTGAGATCGCGGTTTCTGCATGTACACATGACACACGTGTCAACGCAGCAACGGTAGCAAGCATCACAAAGCAAACAAGCGCACGTGAGGCAACAACACACACAACAACGACGAAAGAATGTACACACGCACACTGGCATGCACCATACAGTACCGTCACAATAGACAACGCTACGGCAGCAACAGCGGCGGCACGAGGTCATGACGACGATGCCCGGTCGCGTCGCCGTCGTCGTCGTCGTCGACGCCCGCGACTGCCCACGCAAGCCAGTTCATACACCGCACCGCCACACGTGTCACGGCGCAACGGCAGTTTTGACGAGGCTGCTGTTGCTGCTGCTGTGTGCTGCGTGCATGCACGACAGCGTCGAGCAGTCTGCGGCGATGCGTGCTTGTCGCGTCGCTCGACAGCACCCGCGCAAGCCACTGCTGCAGCGTCTGTCGCATGTTGCGCGTCGCGTCGTCATTGCCGTCGTCGTCGCACACCACCGTCACATCGAGCAACGTCGCGTCCAGTAGCAGCAGCAGCAGCTCGCCTGCGTCATGCGCTTCGGCACTCATCGAGCTCGCCGCCGTGTGTGCAGCAGCGTCGCAGAGCACGCGTGTCAGCTCGCTGTACAGCGCACTGCTGCGTATGACACGATTATTGCTGCTGCTGCCGCTGCTTGTCATTGTTGTCGTCGAGGTCGTTTGCAGCCACGCACGCCGCTCCACGACACCGCCACCTGCGCACACAAGCCGGCACACCGCCGCCGCCTTCCGCTGTACAGCGGCGGTCGCCGTGTCATGGTCGCCGTCACTGCTCGCCTCGCGTGTCGTTGTTGCCGTCGTCGCTGCGGCGAAGCAGAGGGCAAAGTGCATGCCGTCAAACACACGCCGACCACGCAGAAGGGCGTCACGACGACGCACACGACAGCGCTGCGCGAGTGCGCGATGCAGCCGTGGTGCGTGCGCCGGCAAGGCGCCGTCGCACCACTCGCAGCTCTGCAGCCACTGCTGCAGCACATTGTGCGTGAGGAGGCTGCTACTGCTGCTGTTGCCGCTACTGTCATCGACTGTGGTTGTCGACGACGACGACGTCGTGTGCATGGCGACCACGTCAAGCAGACGCGGCTGTGTCAGCCACGCCCCGCGCGCCACTGCCACGAGTACGCTCTCACGCGTCGTGCACTCATGCGCAACCACCACATCGGCGTCGTCGCAGCTCGTCACAAACTGCAAGAGTGGCGCGGGCCTTGTCGTCATGGCTGCGCTTGCGTTAGTGCTGTTGCTTGTCCGCTTGTCGTTGGCAACGCAGTGTGGTGTTGCGCCCTCTTCTTGTTGTTGTTGTTGCATGGCGGCAAGGCAGCGTTGTATGCGTCGCAGACGATCAGGCACGTCATGCAACACATACACACGCAACGTCATCGACGTCGTTGTTGCTGGTGCCGTCATGTTGCCCGCACTGTCGTCGTCGTCCTTGTCATCGTTGACGTCAATGATGTCCTTCTCGCGTGCGCGCTTGCGTGCCGCATGCACGACGCACTGCTCGTCGTCGCTGTCCTTCTTGCTGTCGTTGCCGCGCATGCTCTCGTGTGCACAGACAGCAGACACCTGCGCACACGCCACCGGCAGCTCTGCTGCTGTCCGTGCGTCGGCGCATTCGCGCTGTGCTGCGTCTCGTCGTGCGTGTGCGTGTGCGTGTGCGTGTGGTGGTGGTGGTGTGACGATGATGACATCCTCGTCGACACCACACGTGCTGCACCGTGCCAGCACCGCTTCGTCATCATCATCAGTAGCAGCAGCTGCAGTAGTGTTGTTGTTGTTGTTGTTGTCTATCCTTGTTGTTGTTGCTGATGCTGTTGTTGCTGTCGCAGCCTGTACATCACGACTGCCTTGTTGCATCTCCGCAAGTACAGCGTCACTGCACGCATAGCGGGCGTTGCGCTCGTCTACAAACATGCCCCAGTGTATACAGTCGGCGAGCCATGATGGCGACACGAGCGCGGCCTCGTCACGCGCACACAGCTGCAGTGCCGCGGCCGCGTCGTCAGCGGGGCACACACAGCACGCCTTGCTACTCGACACAGCAGCAGCCGTTGCTGTTGTCGCTGTTGTTGTTGCTGTCAGTCTGCTCGTCGCAATCGCCTGCACATCGACGACAACAATGTGTGTCACCGCATCACCATCGACGCGTTCACACACGCTGCCGCCCAGTGTAGTGACGACAGTCGTCACGGCGCGCCACAACACACGCCGCAGTGCTGACATGTCATCTTCGCTGTTGCCATCGTCATTGTTGTTGTTGTTGTTGTGTTGTTCTTGTTGTTGTTGTTGTTGACAACGCCACAACACGGCCACACACACGCCGACGGAGCTGCGCTTACGGTAGCGTCGCTGCCACACCCACCGTGATAGCGGCGGTGGCGGGGACGACAAGGGCGCACGAGCAGTCGCCGTCCGTGTCCGCGTCTTGCTGACACGCGTCGTCAGTGCGTGTGTGTTCTTGTTTGCCGCTCGCAAGCTGTGCTGCTGCTGCTGCTGTTGCTGCTGTTGCAGCAGACGCTCTGGTACGTCGCGTGTGACCGTGTGAAAGACAAAGCACGCACGCGGCTGCACAAGACAACCACACGCCAAGCACGCAAGCAGCCAGTCCGTCGTCACACACGGCAGCCGCGCCAGCTTGCCAGGCAGCGACTGCGTGTCTGCGGGAGCCGCTACCGCCGTTGCCGTGTTGCTGTTGTTGTCTGCTGCACGTGCACGCTCATGACAATGTGGCAGCAAACACACCGCATGCATGCCACGAGCCAATGACGATGACGACGCTGCTGTTGCTTTTGTCCTTGTGCTGTGCACGCACTGACGCACCACGTCGAGCGCCTCGTCTGCGTCATTGCTTGCGCTGCTCACGCTATGCTGGCTCGCTGCTGCTGCTGTAACGACAGCCTCGTCACGACAGCCAGCCTTGCTGCTGCTGTTGTTGTTGTTGTTGTTTTGTGTGCTGTGCTCGTCTGGGTCGTCTGCGTGTGCTTCGTCTCGTTGCTGTTGCTGTTGTTGCTGCTGTTGTTGCCGTTGCAGTGTGTGCTGCCATTGTGTCGCCGTAAGCTTCACACAGACACCACCGCCACACTTAACGAGGCCGCGTGCGACGGCGAGTGCGGTGCGCGCGAAGGTGCCATCGACAACGCACACAACACAGCACGCGAACACGCGCCGCGGCGGCCGCGGCAGCGGCAGCGGTGGTGACGGTGACGGTGACGCGATGAGGTCGAGCAGGGCCTGCAATGACTGTCGTGCTGCCTCGCGCTCCGCCGCGTACGCATCTGCTGCACTGCTATTGCTGCTGCTGCTAACGCTAACGCTTGATGCTGTTGTTGTTGTCATTGTTTTTGCGGCTGTTGTTTGCGCCGTGATGATGGGCGCAGTGGGGCGTGCGTCACGGTGACGCGGCGACGGCGCCGCTACGTGCCGTGTCCTTGTTGTGTACATACGCGTATCGTTGGCCGCAGCAACAAGAGCAGCACCGACACCGCTGCCCTCACTCACCGCGGCATGACGTGACGCGGTGCACTCGTCGTACTTGTGCGCACTGCTCGTCATCGCCGCTGTCGTCGTCGTCGCTGTTGTCACTGTTGTCGTGACAGCCGTCGTGTGTGACGCGCGCACGACGCGATAGCGCACATCGCTCGTTGACGGCAGCGCGTCGAGTGACAATAGCAAACCGCAACTGCCGCCGTCGCCGTCACGCAGGCTGCATACGTGCTCGCTGTCGTCGCTGTCGTCATTGTCGTTGTCGTCACCCTCCTCGTGATGGCGGTGGTGGCTGCTGTTGTTGTTACTACTACGTTGCTGCGCCTGCTGCAGCTGCATGCGCTGCTCGCACGCGTGCAGCCACGCCGTCGTCACCAGCCGCGTCGGCGCAATGCCGCAGTGCCGCGCGAGCGCATCGACGAGCTCGCCATCACACTCGTGCCACACCACCACCCTCGCCACGCTGCGCTTGTTATTGTTGCTGTTGTTGTCACCGCTGTCGTCTTGCAGCTGCGATGCAGTCACCGTTGCGTCTGTTGCGCCTGTTACTGCTGCTGCTGCAGTAGCGCGTAGTGTGCGCTGTGCGATACGTGTTGCTGCTGCTGCTGCTGTGCGATGCGGCAGGCGACGCTGCCGCGGCACAGTGAGTAGACTGCCGAGGACAACCACATCGGTGCGTGACGTGGGCTGTAAAGTGCGCAAGAAGCCACAGCACACACACGCCCGCGCCGCCGCGTCGAGCTCGCTCGCATCACCGCAGCCAATGACGGCCACACTCAGCCACGGTGGATGCTGCACCGTCAGCGCCGTCACGCGTGGCAGGCACACAGTGTGCGGCTGTCGTCGTTGTCGTGCTGCTGCTGCTGCTGAGGACGCTGTTGCACTCGACATGTCGTGTGCTGCGTGTGCAGATGACGTCGTCTGCGGCATTGTCGTCGCCCTTGTCGTCGCTTCCGTGGCGAGCATGGCAATGAGCGCCTCGCGCGTCAGCGGCGGCTGTGCACGCGCTGCACTCGTCTGCACACTGCCTTGCTGTTGTCGTTGCTGCTGTTGCTGCTGTTGTTGTTGCTGTGACAGCGGAGCGCTGAAGTAATCTACCTGTGTGGTAGACAACGTGTTGTGCGTCGTCTGTGTTGTTCGGTCGTCCTCGTCATTGGCGTGTGCGTACGCGTCATCATTGTCATCCTCGTCATCATCGTCACTACCGTTGCCTTCGTCATCATCGAAGTCACTGCCGTCGTCGTTGCTGTCGTGTGCAGACAGCGGACTCGCCAACGAGCTCGCCTGCGGCGATGATGGCAGCGGTGTCACTGTCGTCGTCGCTGCGTTTGCGCATGTGTCTGCGTTCGTGGCACGCTGTGGTGCCGGCACGCTGTACAGCTGCACGAGGGCATCAAAGTCGATGTGCTGCTCACACTCTGCTGCTGCTGTTGTTGTTGTTGTGTTGTTGTTGTGGCTGTTTTTGTTGTATTTGTGTTGCCGTTGTTGTTGCGCATGCAGCTGTACTGCGAACAGCAGACGTTCATACGGCAACACTGGCACACCGACACGCCACGCTACGCGCACCTTGTCTGTTGTCAATGCCATGACTGCCTCGTCACTACGCTGCTGCTGTTGTTGTTGTACAACGAATGCACCGCCTACAAGCACAGCATCGCAGTGTTGACACGTCAGCGTAGGCTGCAGGGCGGCGCCGTGTGTACGCAACACCACCGCCAGTGCGTGCTTCTCCTCACTCGTCATGCACGTGGCGGTGAAAGCGTAGCCGTACAGCAGCGGGACGGCGTAGTGCGATGTGCTGCGCAACACGTGTGCACGCATGTCACTCGCGCTCGCTGCGGCAACAACAACACTACTGCCGGCTGCCTTTCCACTCGCCACGTCAAGCAGCCACAACGGCGTCACGACGGCCATGTTGGCTGCCTCGGCGAGCAGACGCTTACGCGTCCATCCGCGGCGTGCAACGACGACGCGGCAACGTCGTGTGAGGTGCGCCTCGACGCGCGCGCCGAGTGCGGTAGCGGTGCGTGTGCACAGCGACAACGAGGGCAGTGCGTCAGCGGCGTTGTCGCTGTCGTCGTCGTCATCGCGGGCAGTGAAGCCGGTGAAGGAGAGGCGCACATCGTGCAGCAGTCGCGGTGGTGACGTGGCCGCCGCTGCTGCAGCTGCTGCAGTAGTGCCGGCGGTGCTGTCACCGTCCTCGTCTTCTGCACACACGCCACTGGCATGCGTGCCGTCGTCATCATCGTTGTCGCCGTGTGCACTTGTGCTGGCTGTTGTCGTTGGCGTCCTTGTCGTCATCGCGTCACAGGTCTGCGTCACATCAGCGTCGTCATTGGCAAGGTCGTGTGTGTTGACGTCATCGTACAACATGGCAGACGTAATGTCAGGCGACGACAGTGCGACACAAAAAACACACACGCATATATGTATATTGCTGTCTATACCTACTTGTATACATACAGGTATATGCACAAGATGCGTCTATGATTGTATGTGGCTGTGTACGTGCATGTGGCAAACAAAGAGTGTACACACACACACACACACATACATGCATGACAGCAGTCACAACGTCGTCGCGCCACACACATGCACACACACGTAATATGTTACATGTATACATGTACAGCTGCTATACTACATCGTGTTACACACACGCACACACACACACGCTTGTCTGTTACACTACGACGACGAGCCAGGTATGTACACGTCCGTCATGGCGTCGCACTCGTCGTGTGTGTCCTTCGTCTTGTCAGCGCTGTTCACTGTGCTTTGCTGCTGCTGTGTCGTGTTGTCGTGCTCTGCCTCAGCATCGCCGTCCTCGTCCTCGTCACTGCTGCTGCTGCTGCTCGTGACCGAGTCGTCATCTTCGCTGGCGTTGCGACGATGCGGCGTGTGCTCGTTGCGCCCTGTCGTCGTCGTTGTCCGTGTCGTCGTGTCGTTGTTCTCGTCCTTGACGGGTGCATGTCCGGCGAGCAGCGCACGAAACTCATCGAGGCGCCGCTGCTCGGCTTGCGCCTTCTCTGCCGCAATGCGTCGCCGCTCCGCGGCCTCGGCGACGTCGCCGCCATCGGCCCACGCACGCGTCAGCCGCCGCTCCTCGGCAAACACGGGGCGGTCGTCGAGGTACGTCAGCGCCTGGCAACGTGCCACGACCGTCTTGCGATAGCGTGGCAGAGTGCGGACGAGCGGGTTGCCGCTTAACTTCAGCGAGCGCAGCCGCGGCAGCCGCTCGAGCACGCACAACACCGCCTCGCCGTCGCGCAGGTCATTGTTGCTCAGATCGAGCACCGAGAGTGACGGGTACGACAGCAGACAGAGCACATCGTCAAAGGTGCGCAGCTGATTGTGTGCCAGGTTGAGCGTGTGGAGTGAAGCGCACACGCAGCGCGGTACGCGTGTCTGCCTTGCCGCGTCGTCTGCTGCGTCTGCTGCTGCGTCTGCTGCTGTCGTTGTTGTCGTGTTGTTGTTGTCGCTTGCACGACAGTGTGTAGGCCAGCTGCTGTACAGCTGCACACAACGCTGCCGCCACTGCGCCACCGCCTCGTCACCCGTGCCGCCGCCGCCGTCGCCGCCGTCATCGTCGTCACCGGCACTCTTGCTTGCATGCACGACGAGTGCCGTGTCGGCCTCGTGTGCACTCTTCGCCTTGTCGCCGTCGCACACAGCCGCTGCTGCTGCTGCTCTTGTTCTTTCGGCCTCCTCGCGCTGCATTGACGTCAGCCAACGTGTACAACACGCCTCGACGCGGCCGATGAAATTATACGACAGATTGACCGCGTCGAGGCGGGCAAAGCGCCGCATATCCGGCATGCGCCGCAGCACATTATTGTGCAGATAGAGCTGCCGCAGTGTGCCGTACAGTGAGCTGAACACGTCGCGCTGCGCACGCGGCACCGTCGACGCCTCTGGCAGGGCTGCGCGACGTCGTGTGGTGCCGCACGCTGTGCTACCCTCCTTGTTGTTGTTGTTTGTGTCGTGCGTACACGATGGCAGCGACGCGTGTGGGTCGACGTGTGTGTTGTGTGTCTGCTGCGGCCGTTCCTGTTGCTTTTCGTCACTGTCACTGTCGTCATCTTCGTTGTCACTGACGTGTGCAAAAGGATTGTCTTGCGCCGGCGGGCGCACGCGCACATACGCGTCACCGCACGCGAGCGACGACAGCGCATTGCCCTCGAGCCACAGCACCTTGACGTTGGTGTACGGCGCAAACGCGTCCGCGTCAATGTGTGTGTAGGACTTGTGATGCAGATAGAGTATGTCGTTGCAGATGGGATTGCGGTAGTATCCCAGCCGAACGCACTCGCGCACAATTGCATCCGTCGTCAGCGTCGTGGCCGTCGCGGTGGTGTCGCTGCTGCCGCTGCTGCCCTTGTTGTCACCTGCGTCTGCGTCTGCGTCTCCTCCTGCGGCGCTCTCGCGCAACACACGACTGCGCGTGTTTGACCAGGCACTCGTGTACATGACAGTCACGCGGTGTAACTACACAAGCACAAGAGCGGCAATATATTATGTAGGTATATATACACACACGTACACACACACACGCACACACATTCTGTGTGCATTGCACTTTGCATGACGCTAATATGACAGACGACACACACACACACAGACTACGCCGTCGTGGCCGTGTCGTTGTGACTGCTGTTGCCGCTACCTTCGCGCCGCTCACGCTCGCGCTGCCGCTGATACTCGCGCAGCGACTCAGTGAGCGTCGCGACCGTCGACGCGTTGGCGCCCGCGTAGGCGCGGCCGTGCTGCACAAACAGCCGCCCCAGCGCCGCGAGCGCGACGCGGCGGCGACGCAGCTCCGCGGGCGTCAGCGTGGCGTCGTACAACGCCGCAAACGCCGTCGCCCGCGCCATGCGCTCGACGTCGCGCGCACTCGTGTACCACGCCACATCAATGAGCGCGCGGGGGTCGCGAAACGTGCGTTGACGTATGCGCGCCAGGCACGCGAGACGACGGCGCAGCGTACGGGCGCGATGGGGGCCCAATGTGCGCACAAAGTAGATCACACGACGACACATCAGCGTCGGCAGCGTCACGCGACGATGCAGGTCAATGTCGTGTACGACGGCGGCGTTGTTGGCGTTGTTGTTGTTGGCGTCGTCCTTGTTGTTGTTGCTCTTCTGTGACGGCGTGGCAAACTGCATGTCATGACAGTGCAACACGCGCAGATACTCGTGTCCGACAATGTACAACACCTCCCGCGCCAGCCCCACCCCGGCGACGGCGCGCAGACGACGCTGCAACACCGCATCGTTGCCAGCTGCCGTGTCCACGACGTCACGCGGTCCCTCCGTGTCGCTGCTGCTGCTGCTGCTGCTGCGTGTCTTGTACAAGGCAAGGTAGCGCAGCAGCAGCTCGTCGCGTGCACGTTCATACATGCGCTGCCGCAGCACCGCCACATCCTCCTGCGTCGTGTCCATGTCATCGATGATGCGGTAGGCAAGCGAGCCTGCCAGCACATCGCCGACGAGCGCACGCAGCACATCACCGCCGAAGAGCCCACACACCGCCTCGCGTTTGCGTGCGCCCATGTCAGCCGAGTCGACGGCAGCGGCGCCGCCGGCGTTGTAGCGGCGTCGCTGCTGCGGATGCGACAAGACGCGGTACGCACGCGTGACCTTGTCAAACTGCGCCGCCGCGTGCGGGCTGGCGTTGCGGTCGGGGTGCAGCTGCATCACGAGAGCATTGTACGCCTCCTTGATGGCGCGCGCACTCGCGTCACGCGAGACACCGAGCAGCTTGTAGTAGTCCTCATTGCTGCTGCCGCTGCGATGACGGTCAGCAGCGCCGCCGTAGCGCCGTGTGTAGTCGGCGCGACAGCTGTCGCCGTCGTCGCCGTGCTGTGACGCTTCGCTGTTGTGTGTGGCCGACTCCATGCCATAGCGCTCACCGCGCTCACGCAGACGACGTGCGAGGCGTCGTGCCGCGCGCTCGCGCACCGCCGCATCGCTGTCGTAGTGCTGCAACAGCGGATGTGTGTCGCCCGCCGTCCCGTCGACCTGCTCGAAGCGACACGCGAGCACACCCCACTGCCGTGCGCGCGAGCGCACCTGCAGCGCTGCTGCTGCCGTCGTCGTGACAAAGGTGTGTCGCGCGAGACAGTAGCACAGCGGGCGACAAACATAGCCATAGTACAGGGCGAGCACCACCTGCTGCAGCGCCGCGTACAGCGCGGCCGACACAAAGATGGCCGACCACGCCGTGCCGTACAGCGGCGCCAGCGTCACCCGCGCCAGCCACGGCATCGTCCGCGCCTTCTCGAGTGACACGGCGAACCACACAAACGGACAGCCCACCGCACCAACGACGAGGTTGCTTGCGGCGCCAACGCAGGCACGTGTCAGGCTACACGTCGGCCGCGTCGCGAGCACGATGCGACGGCGCTCATCGCGCTCGCGGCGCTGCTGCGCAAGCCACGCCACCTCCTCCTCTGTCATCAGCGCAAAGCCACCGCCACCACTGCTGCTGTTGCTGCTGTTGTTGCTGCTTGACGAGGACGACAATGTGCGCTTGCTGCCACGACGTATGAGCATGCGCTCGAGCAGCGACTGCCTCGTCGGCTTGCTGTCGCTGCTGTTGCTGTCCTCGTCGTCCTTCTTCGTGTCGTGCGTTGTGCGTGTCGTGTGCGCTGACAGCCGCGTCGCCAGAGTGGCGGCGGCAGCACGCGAGATGGCCGGCACGCGTGCGTGTGCGGCGACCGTCAGCACATTCTCCAGCACGAGCTGACGCACCGTCAAGCCCGCCATGCTTGTGTGTGTGAGAGTGTGAGTAAGTGTGAGGGTGTGTGAGTGTGTCTGTGTGTGTAACAAAGGTAAGTTATAAGAATGCTGTGACGAGTTGCACACCTTGTGTATAGGCTATCTGTACACAATAAACAAACAACAAACAACAAACAGCAACATGACAGACACGTGCACACACACACACACACACACTCGTCATTGTCATGCACAGCAGCCTTTGTGTGCATATTTGCGTCTCGTCGTGACATGCTTGCGGCCCGCCACCACCAGCTGTACTCTACTCTAGCAAACATCGTCACGCACGCTCGCGGACATGAATGTATACATGTGCGTTGTGTGTGCGCACCGTCACGCAACTGCCGCGTGACGTGCACGCAGCACACTGTCAACAGCGCTGCAGAGCTGCACACAAAAGCTGCGTAGATGCAGCACATGAAAGGGCAACAAGGCCCGCTCGCCTTCGCTGTCCTCCTCCTCATCACCGCCGTCATTGTTGTTGTTTCTCTTGTCATGGCCACTGCACATGGCTGCGCACTGCCACGCCGCCTCCTCGTCATCGTCGCTGCTGCTGTCGCACCTTGTCAAGCCACACTCGTCGCACACGACGCCTGCTGCTGTCGTTGGCGCGGCTGCTCGCGACGAGTGTGCGCGTCGCTGTCGTCGTCCTTGCGGCTGTTGTGTGTGTTGTGTGTTGCAGCTTGTGCGGCGACGCGTGTGCGCCCGCAGTGTGCGCTCCGACACGCTCAGCTCGCGGTAGAGCGGCAGCAACGCGCCGTGGGCCGCGTTACGCGACTGCGTCACTGGCGCTGCGGCAGCAGTCGTTGTTGTTGCTGTGGTGTCATTGCGCTGTGTTGGCAGGCGAAAGAAGCGAAAGCGCAGCTGTGACAGCTCCGTCGCGTCGGGCAACGCGCCCGTCAGCTGTGACGCGTCACCACTGAGCAGCAGCGCCACGGCCACGTCGCCGTACACGGCATTGCACTGCTGTTGCCACGCAGTTGCAGCAGCTGCTGCTGCTGTTGTTGTTGTTGTCGACTTGTTGCTCGTGTTATTGTTGCTGTTGCGTTGCGTGCGCGTACGCGCGTCTGTCATTGCCGTGCTGCCCGTCAGCAGGCGATGCACCGCATCGTGCGGCAGTAACAGCGGTGGCGTCAACAACGACGAGAACGGCAACGACGGCGGCTGTTGTGGCTGCTGCTGCTGCTGCTGCTGTGATGCTGTTGCTGCACTGTTGTTGTTGTCGTCGTCGTCGGGGACGTGTGGCAGCGCTGGCAGCACGTGCACCACGTCAGTCTTACCAAAGCACGTGATTGTCGTCTTGCGTGCCATGACGACACGCACAATGACGCGGAGCACATGTGCGTCTGCACGCGCTGATGTGTCGTCGTCGCCGCCGTCGTCGTTGCTGCCGCCGTCACGCTGCTCATCTGCACCGCCACGTCCTTGATGATCATTGTGCAGCGCAGACAGACTCGTGCCACCACCACCACCGTACGCCAAGCTACGCAGCGTTGCCGGCAACGCATGCACCTCTGCCGCATCTGCCGCCGCGTGCATCGTCTGCAGCAGCGCATGCATGCTCTTCTTGTCGTTGTTGTTGTTGCTTGACGGTTGTGCAGGTGGCGGTGTGACAGCAGCAGTCGCAGTAGTCCCATGCAAAGCTGCAGGTCGTGCAGCGTGCGTAGCACGCGGCATTGCTGTTGTTGTGAGGCTGCGACTGCGTGGGGTGCCGTCACGACGTGTGTGACGTGTGTGCGCCATCGCGTCACGCGTGCGCGGTGTGGCTGCGGCAGACCTGCTGTTGTTGTTGTTGCTGTTGCTGTTGTTGTTGTTCTGACTGTCACTGTAGCTGCGGCCAAACGCAAAGCTAACCGACGGCTGACGCGAGTCGCGGCTGCGATGCCGCGTCGTCGGCGTCGTGTCGTGCTCGCGCGGTTGTGGCGTCTCCTCACCCGCAACAACGTCAGCTGCTGCCGTTGCTGCCGTTGCTGCGGGTGTTGGTGCTGGTGTCATTGCCGTCGCCAAGCTACCGCGATTGTAGCGCATAAACTGCAGCGTCTGTCGCAGTGCGTCTTCTGTGATGCTGCCACGACGGCTGCTGCCGTTGTTGTCACCACTGCTGCGCGCGGACGCGGCCGTCGTCGCAGCAATGTCAGCAGTTGCAGCAGCAGCATCGCTCGTGTCACTCGCCACACTCGCACGACGCCACAGCAGCGGTGACGACTGCGCAACAGCGGCGAGCGTCGAGCGGCGGCGCGGCAGTGACAGCCACGGCGATGACGGCGACGACGCGCCCTCGTCACTGTCGTTTCCGGCAGCCCTATTGCCGACGAGGCCGCCCTCGTCCGCGTCGCCGTTGCCGCCGTTGTTGTTGTTGCGCTCGCTGTGCAGTGCTGCCGCTGCGTGTGTGGGTGACGTGAAGCACAACTCGACACAGTCACGGGCGCGCACCAGCCGCAGCGACGTCGCCGTTGACGCGGCCACAGGGCCCGCGTGCAAGAGCGTTGGCAGGCCACCGAGAGCGCGCGTGTACAGCACCGCCGCCACAAACACGCGTGCGGCGTACGACAGCGAGGGCAGATGGGCGGCGTGCTGCACCTCGTGCCGCAGCTGTCCATCGCGACGCTGCAGTGCGTAGTGATCGAGCACGGCGTATGTGTCGTGCAACAGCACCGCGCGGCTGTTGCTGTCGCCGTGTCGCGGCGCCGACGCGGCGCGTGTGCATCGTGGCACTGTTGCTGCTGTTGTTGTTTGCCTGCGACTGCTGTGCGGCAGACATGCGTGGTAGTCGTGCAGGCTGTCGTCGCCCTTCTTGTGCTCGACTACACAGCGTGACGTGTGCGTGTTGTTGTTGTGGCTGCTGCTGCTGGTCGTTGTCGACGTTGCACGCAACGAGCGTGATGAGGTGGCGGCTGTTGACGGGCGTGTGTGCTGCAACGAGCGCGCCGACAGCGGCGCACACCAGCCAGCGCGTGCTGCCATGTTGTTGTTGCTGCTTGCATGCGCGTATGCATTGTCGACGCTGTGCTTGCGCACTTCATGCAGTGCCCGTAGCAGACGCAGCTCAGCCGCATCGCCATCGGCAATCGTCTTGTGGCCACCGTCGTCAGCCTGCTTGTCAGTCGCACTCGCACGCTGTTGTTGCTGCTGCTGTTGTTGTTGTTGTTGTTGGGCAAACGTGAGGGGTGTACGCAGGCGCATGTCACACTGCTGCGGTGCGGAGAGCGGTCGCAGTGTGTGTTGCACATCGAGCACGACGGCTGCAGCAGCAGCACCGCTGTTGTCGTCGTTCTGTTGTTGCTGCTGCTGCTGCTGCTGCTGCATCGTCGTTGTCCATACGCGATGCGTCGCTGTTTGCGGTCGCGTGCGCACCGCGCTTGGCGCCGCCACGCTGACACGCGTCGACAGCCTGACAGCCTCGCCAACGGTCAGCAAGGGCGTGTCGTCGTCGTCCCTATTGACATTGCCGTGGCGTTGTGTGTTTGTTGTTGTTGTTGCGTGCGCGCGTGCGCGTGTCCGTGTGCGATGGCACAGCGGGTGCAGTGCGTACGACAGCGTGTACGCACTCTCGTCAGGCACACGCGTCGTCGTCACGCGACACGGCGCCGTCGTCTGCGCGCTCTCGCGTCGTTGCCGTTGCTTGTGCTGCATGACAGCGTGCACGTGTGTCTTTGCGTGTGTGTGTGTATATATATTTATGTTGTGTGTATACTATGCAGAGATCTCTGTGTGTGTGTGTGTGCAGATAGTGAGCAATGTCGTTTGTCTCATGACATGCACACGCACACACATGGACGACATGGGTGCGNACACACACACACACACACACACACACACACACACACACACACACACACACACACACACACACACATTACGCACGGCCGTAGCTCGCGCGTCGCTTGTCACTGCTGCTGCCGTTGCCGTTGCCGTTGCCGTTGGCGGCAGCAACAACAGCGAAGCCGTGCACGGGCGTGTCGGCGTACACCACACCCGCACTCGGACCGGCCACCAACGCCGCCGTCGTCGTCGTGCTGCTGCTGCTGCTGCCATGACGTGCTGTCGTGAGCAGCGGCGTCGCCGTCGCATAGACGACGTTGTGCAGCATCGCGCCATCACGCACATCGCCTTGCAGACGAACAGCACCAAGCAGTGTACACAGCTGCACACGCGGGTGTTGCGCTCGCAGCGGTGCCGCAGCCGCAGCTGCTGCTGTCGTCGCCTCGTCATCATCGTCGTCATCGTCGTCGTTGTCACTGCCACCGTCGGCGCGCCACGACGACGACTGCCTCCGCATCATCGCCGCCACCGCCGCCGCCGTCGCCGTCGCCTTTGCGTTGTGCACATCGTCCGTGTCATATTCGGCTGGCCCGACAATGAGCACACATTCACGGCCACATGCTTGCACCTGACAACGACGCAGCACGGCGGCGCCGCCGTCACCGCACATGTACACACCCGCCTCACGCACACTACGCACATCACAGCTGGCCACACACGCACCGGCGCAGCCGTCGCGCAACAACAGACCAATGCGTGCGTTGCTCAGCATGCAATCGCGCAGCTGCACATCGGCGTCGTCCGCGTACACGGCCACGTCACACGTCGCCGGCGTCGACGGCACAACGAAGCGCGCCAGCTCGCGTGACTGCAGCAGCGCCAGCGCATTGGCGGCTGCTGCTGCGTTGGTTGTGGTCGTTGCATAGCCATCCTTGTCATTGTTGCCGCTGCCACGCGCGGCGGCGGCGGCGCGTTGTCGTGCGCGCTGCTCGAGCAGTGCAATGGGCGACTGCGCTGCTCGCGCGGCGGCACGACGATGCACACCGCTGTTGTTGCGCAGCTCTTGTTGCAGCTGCTGTGTCGACGCCGCCGCGCCGTCGACGACGCAGCTGCGCAGCTGTAGCGCACAACGCGGGTAGGCGTAGACGCCATAGGGGGCCACACCACCAAACACGAGACAGCGCCGCAGCGTGGCCTCGCACAGCGCATGCGCCGTCACCGTCGCCGTGTACGATGCTGCTGCTGTTGTTGTTGTGTCCGTGTGGTTGTTGCCTGCCAGCTCGACGGCTGGCAGGCCGAGCACGCAGTGACGCAGTTGTGTACGTGTCAGTGGCTGCAGCTCGATGCCGTGGGCCAGACACAGGCCCTCGAAGACGATGCTGTCACAACGCGACGCGGCGACGCGGCTGCGCTGTTCGTTTGCACCGTCGTCGTCGTCATCATCGTCGTCGTGCTGCTCGTCGTCGCCGTCATCATCATCATCGTCGCCATCGGTGTCATCGTCGTCGTCTTCGTCGTTGTCATCGCCGCGACGGTGACGGCGGCGCCGTGACGACGAGGGCGGTGTGTAGTCCTGCAGCGGTGCGTGCGCTGTCGTGTCCGTGTTGTTGTCGTCGTCGTTGCTGCTGCTGTCACTGTTGTATGCGTCGCTGCGCAACACCACGACGCGCGCACGCAGCACAGGACACACACGCGCATCCCACGACGTCGATGTCAGCGTGGCGCCGTACACGCATGACGCCATCGTGGCCGCAGGCTTGTGCTCATTGCCGCCGCTGCTGCCGCCGTTGTAGCTGTTGCTCGTTGTTGTTGTTGTGTTGTACACAGCACCCGACGCCGCTGCTGCCTCGGCGGCTGCAGCGGCAGCGTAGACAAACCACGCACCGATGCGCCGCTCGCCTGCCTCGTCACCGTCACCGCTGTTGTTGTCGTTGTCGTCGTCATTGCCGACGAGTGCTGCTCGGTGACGTGGTGAAGGCAACACGCTCGTGCTGCTTGCTGTTGTTGCACCGCCACCACTGCTGCTGCTCGCGGTGTGTGCTTGTGGTGGCAGGGCGGCGGCAATGTACAGGCCACGCAGTCGTGTTTCGTCGAGCACGACTGTCGGTGCATCTGTCGCTCTCGCACTGCTGTTGTTGTTGCGCTCGTCATCGTCGTAGTTGCCAGGGAAGACGAGAAGGCGATCGTCGCGGTAGCGCGTCAGCGCCACCGCCGCCGCCACGCTGCGGCACGCACTCCAGCCACCAACATAGTACGTGCTCGGCCCATCAGGCAGCTCATCGAGCGCACCGCGTGCGATGAGCTCCGTCCACTCCTCCACCTCTTCTTCTTCTTCTTCTTCCTCTTCTTCTTCTTCGTCGTCGTCGTCCTGCTCGCCCTCGTCATTGTACACCTCGTCGTCTGGCTTTGCACGCCGCATCATGTACGAGTGTGTGTGTGTGTGTGTGTGTGTGTGTGTTATATGTCTGATGTTATGTATACTACAGTAGCAAATGACAGCAAAGTGCATACATGTTTGCAAACACACACAAACACACACACACACACACACACACACACACATACACACACACACACGCACACACGTACGCTTGTTGTGTCCGTTGCTTGTTGTTCTAGGCAGGCACGTCATGCGGTGCCGCCTCTGCTGCGGCCAGACGGCGTGTGTATCTGTCCGTCAGACGCCGCAGCTCATTGCCTTCGCGCGTGGCCGCGGCGAGCTGTGTGGTGACGGCATCACACGCCCGTCGTGCCGCCGTGCAGCGCTCACACAACTGCCGCCGGCGACGATCACTGCCGCTGCCACACCCGAGCGACACGTCGCCGTCGCCCTCGGCAACGATGCCACCGCCGCAGCCGCCGCTGCCGCTGTTGTTGTTCTGCTGTCGTGATGATGATGACGGTGATGATGAGGATATGTGCTGTACACTGTGTACAGCTGCACGCAGGTCGCGGCAATCGGCGTCCAGATGGGCGAGACTGCGCTGCAGGTGTGCCTCACGGCTGCACAAGTTCGCCGCGCGCACGCGGTATTGACGTGACAGCCGCAGCAGTCGCGCGCAATACATGCGTGACGGCGATACGTGACGCGACGGCAGCAACAGCACATCATCCTCGTCGTCATCGTCGTCGTCATCTGCACTGTGCTGCTGTCGCTGCTGCTCCTGTCCTCGTCGCTTGTCGCTGTCGTGCCGCGCATGCGCTGCATGTCTGTCGCGCTGACTGCTGTCACTGCTACTGCTGTCATCGTCATCGTCATCATCGCGTGTGCGCTTATGTGTGTGCCTTGCCTTGCATTCATCATTGCCTCTTTGCTGCTGTCGCTGCTGCTCCTCGCGTGCGGTGCAGTGTGTACGTGGCGCAAACGCAATGACGTCCGCCACGCTGTCGACAGGCGCACGACAGACTGGGCAGGTGGCGCTGTTGCTGTACTCGTACAGCTGCAGTGCACACGTATAGTGCAACAAGTGACCACACAACAACACCGCCACATTGCCTGCACCTGCGCTGCCGTGCATGTTGTCTGTGTCGTTGTTGTTGTCGTGAGGATAGCAGCGCAACCACTGCGTGCGTACGCCGGGTGCATAGTGTATGTCAAACATCGACGACGACGACGATGGTGGTGGTGACGCGGCAATGGCGCTCGCGATGTGCTGCTGTAGTGCACGCGAGACGCCGTCGCGATCGGTGGCGGCGGTCGACAGCGCCGTGTGCAGCTGTTGTTGTTGTTGTTGTTGTGTGTGTGCTGCCGTGTCAGCGCTGCTGCCACTGCTGTGCCCTTCACCGAGTGACTGTAGGCAGATTGGGCAGTCGGCTGCCGTCAGTGCCTCCTCGAGCAGCATGACAGCGTCTCTTTGTGTGTGTGTACGTGTGTGTGTATCCGCTACGTCATGTGCAGCAAGTGTACTCACACACACACACATCTGCAAGCACACACATACACACGCACACAGCTGCAATTGCACACACCACAGCGCCTACGAGATAGACGACGTCACCGGTGACGTGTCGCTGTGCAGCCACGATGGTGGTGGGCTGGCAAAGGTCACACAACGACGCGCCTCGTCGACACGCACATACGCAGTCGACGGCTGCAGTGCACGCAACAGTGCACGCACGCGCGCATCGTCGTCCTTGTCAGCGTTTGTGTTGTCGCTCGCGTTGTCGCTACCTTTTGTGCTCTTGTGCTGCACACCTTGCCGTGTACCAGGCAGCAGCAGCAGCGCCGCGTCGAGGCTGTACTCGTGTGCATGCAAGCAGATGCGCGATGGCGCGTGAGCCTCACACAGCATCGCCACGTGTAGTTTGTGCGCACACTCATAGCACAGCGGCTCCTCGCCCTCCTCACCATCACCCTTGTCATTGTTGCTCTTGTCATGTGGCACTGGCGCCGTGGCACGCGTGCGCATGTATGCCGCATATGTGGCAGGCAACTCGTCCTCGCAGTGGTACACGCACGACGCACACCTCGCCGCGTTGTCGTTGTGGCTACTGCTGCTGTTGCTGTTGCTGTTTGTGTCATCGTGTCGGTGTCGTTTGTGTGTACGAGCTGCTGCTGCTGCTGCTGCTGTTGGTGTGGTGGCTGTTGCCGTCACGTTGCTTGTGTTGACGACGTCGTTGTTGTCTGCTGCGTGTGTGGCGTAGACGCTGTCACCGACAATGCCGTAGCCAATGCTGGCGAGGTGTATGCGTATCTGATGCATGCGACCCGTCAGCGGCGTACACACCACAGTCGACTGCACGCATGACGCAGCATGCGTGTCCTTGTCCGCGTCGTGTGCACACGGCAGTCGCTGCACAAGTGTCGCCGACACACCCGCACCACCACCGCCATCGCCATCACCACCACCATCAGCATCCGCAGCGTCGTCGTCGTCGTCTTTGTTGCGCACGCGTGTTGTGGTTGTCGTGTGTCTGGTCAGCACGAGCAGCGTGTGAGCATCGCGCCAACACACACGCACATCAAGAGAGGCAGTCGCTGCTGCTGCGCTGCGTGCGAGCAGCGATGTCAGCGTTGTCGTCGTCGCCGTGGCTGCGGCTGCCTGGCTACGCGGAAAGCAACCGTGCACACGGGCCAGGTAACGCTTGCGTACACCACACACCGCCTCACACAGCTGCGTCGTCGTTGCATCATTACTGTTACTGTTGTTGTTGTCGTCGTCGTCGTGTAGTGTGTTGTGCAGTGCGGCCGTCACGCGATGTGTCTTACGCATGACAGCGGCACTCACACATCGCGTGGCCTCGCGCGACACGCCGAGCAGCAGCACGCCCGACGTCACACGGTCGAGCCGGTAGCAGGCACGTGGTGCACGTGTCATGCACACGACACGATCGTCATCGTCGTTGTTGTTGTTGTTGTTGTTGTCCGTGTCGCTGCTGTTGTCGTGCGTGTGTGTGTCCTTGTTGTAGTACGCATACAGCTCGTCGACCTCCGCACTGCACAACGCGCTCGTGTCGACGAGGCCCTGCAGCAGTGTGTCATGCTCGTACAGCCACGCGTGCAGACGACGTCGCGCGAGCACATACTCGAGCATGCCAAGCAGTGAGTTGTAGTAGAAGCGGCCCGTCGCGTGCGTCACCACACCCGCCGGCTTGTACACGCTGAGCACGCCACACGCCGCGATGCGCACCGCCAGCACACGCACCGCCGCCACACCACTGCCGCCGACGAGCACAGGCACCTCGTGACGGTGCACCGTGTGCAAGACCAGGTCACCACATTGCAACACCACATCACCGTCATCGTTGCTGCTACTGTTGTTGTCGTTGTTGTTGCTTGTAGTTGCCTCACACTGTTGTTGTTGTTGTTGCTGCTGTGTTGCCTCGCTGTGTGCGGCGAGGACGTCGTGCGCGTGTTGTCGCTTGACGTCACGCCGTCGCACCGCCGACACGCCGTGCGCGACACAGTGCGCATGCTGTGCTGCCCGTGACACACAGCGCAGCCGACCTGCGCGCAGACACGCCGCGTAGTACGCACGTGTGTGGTGCGGCAGCTCGCTGCTGTACACGGACAGCAGTCGCCGCTCGACCCAGCGGCCCTTGACAAACACACGGAAGGTGTAGTCGTACGGCACAACATGTCGCCGCGCCCGCGCCGCCGCGAGTGCGCGACGACACACCGCGCACAGTGCACCGTGTGCATCTGCGTCATTGCGGTCGGGCGCAAGGGGCACTGTGTAGTAGGGGTAACCCGAGATGAGCGGTGTACTGTACAGCTGTCGCGCCTGCGCCGACGACCACGCCGCCGCCTCACACGCGCGCAGACGAGCTACATAGGCCGCGGCATCGTCGCACATGCACGCGTGCGTGTGTGTATACTAGTGCGCGAGGTGTGTGTGTGTGTGCATAGCAAACAGTGCGGCAAGGACAGTCATGACGTTTGTCGTCACATGTGTACACACACGCACACACACACAGCGTGTGACAGTGTACACGTGCACCATCATGTCACAGCAGTCACACACACACGCACACACACACACACACACACACGCACATGCGCAGACTACAACACGTGTCGCTGTTCTTTGCTAAACGCAGGCGACATGCTCTCGTCGTTACGACTGCTGCTGTCATCATCACGCACGCCGTGTGACGTCGCGTTGCGTTCGCGCAGTACGCGCTGCGTCAGCGACGGTGCCGCGATGACGTGCGTCAGCAAGCCGTGCGACACAAGTGTGTGCATGAGCGCATCGTACACGTCATGCTGACCGACGCGATCAGCGGCAAAGGCAATGTCGCGCATGCAACGCAGCAGCTCGTCCGTCTGCACATGTGGTCGTAGGGGAGTTGTTGCTGCTGCTTGTGCTTGTGCGTGCGTGCGCACGTGCCATCGTGCGTAGCGCGAGACAACACGCCAGTACGACGCCTCACCGTAGCGCATCACCGCCAGCGCTGTGCACACATCCGCGACGTGTGCGAGCGTCACAGCGTCGCCATGGCTGCCATCGCCGTCGTCCTGGCGCGTGCCGTCGTCCTTGCTTGTGTTGCTTGTCGCTGTCATGGCTACAGTCTCTGCAGCTGCACCTGCTGCTACAGCAGCGGCCGCCTTTGCTTCTGCCGCAATCTGTGCCATGCTGCGACGTCGTGTCGGTCGGTGCGGCGTACACTGTCGTGACTGCAGCGCCTTGCGCTCGCGCAGCGTACACAGCGCCAGCTCGCTCTCTGCCGCCTGGCGCACTCGACGTGCCGCCTCGACGGCGGCAGCGTCGTCCTTGTCGCCGTCGATGGCGAGCAACGGCGTCGCTGCATTGTCGCACGCCTCGACGTCGCAAACGCGTTGCATGCGCACACGCACCGCCCGCGCGAGCACGTGCAAGTGCGTCAGCATCGTCACTGGCAGCACCGATAGCGTCGGCACACCTGCACGACACCGTCGCAGCGCCGCCTCCTCGCGCAGCTCGGCAGGTGCGTACACAAGCGGCGTTGTCGTACGTGCTGCTTCTGTCGTTGTTGTTGTTGTGTTTGCCTGCACACACGGCCTCACATAGTCGCGCAGCGTTGCGCTGCGGCCATGACTGGTTGCCATCATGACATCAGGCCGCAGCACCGACAGCACCGCAGCCTCGTCACTGCCGTTGCTGCCTTGTACGACCTGTGTAATGTGCTGCACCGTTGCGTAGGCCTCTGCACACCGCGCCAGCGTCAGCGCGAGCGAGGCGAGTGTGTGGCTCGCGAGCTGATCGCACGCCGCGAGTGCGCTCAGCGCGACCGCGTACACGTCGTGCCTGGCCGCGTGTGTCAGCGGCGACACGCACGTCAGCACCGCCTCGACACACGACACCACGTCGACGGCGTGTGCGACGGCGACGGGCGGCAGCGCCATCGCCGCCTCGCTGACGCGCTCGCGTGCCGCGTCACGGCGCAGTCGCACCGCCGCCGCGTCGCCGTTGCGCAGAAACGACGATGACGACAGCACGACTGCGCTGCTGCGTGTTGTCGTTGCTGCATCGCCTGCATCGTCAGCGCAGGCGTCGTCATCGTCTGCGCGTATGCTCAGCTGCTGCTGTTGTTGTGGCGACAGCGATGACGACGAGGGCACATGCAGCGCCGCGTCGCGCAGTGCATGACGCACCATGTACACGACAAGCCCACGCATCTGTGCCGCAGTCGTCGCATACGTCGCTGTCATTGTTGTTGTTGTTGTGTTTGTTGCAGCATCTGCTGTGGCCACCGCGTCAATGCAGCGCGACGCGTGCGCGAGCGCTCGTACAAACAAGAGCATGTCGCGTGCCTCGCTTGGCAGCAGCAGCAGCAGCGGCGTGCTGCTGACGTCGTCGTTGTCACCGCGTGCAAACAGCCGTGGTGCAAAGCAGTCATGCCACAACTGCACCATACACTGCACTGCCTTGTCGTCATTGTGCGTGTTTGCTGCTGCTGCTGTTGATGCTGTTGTTGCTGCAGCAGTAGTAGTGACAAGGTCACGCCAGGGCAACGCGCTCGTCGCACATGTGCGCCGCGCGGTTGCCGTCACAAGCGTCGCTACTGCTCGCACACGCACACACAGCGCCCACGGCCGTCGCATACACGTGCACGCGTCGCTGCACACACACAAGGCAGAGAGCAGCAGTACACAGTATTGCAAATACATACACGCACACATGCTTACAAACACACACACAACACACACACACACGCACACACATGCACAGTTGCGCTAGTCTGTTACAGCGATGCCTCGTCCGGCAGCACGCCATCGGCAAGCGCGCGCGTCAGACGCGTTGACAGCTCAGGCGCGAGGTCGGCGCCATAGTGCAGCAGCAGCGCCTGCAGCTGCCGCCCCTCTTCGGCCGTCACCGGCCGCACACGTTTGCCCGTCTCCTTGTCAATGAGCTCGTCACGCTGCTCGACGACGACGCGCAACATGCGGTCCGCGGCGTCAAAGAGCACCTGCAGCGCCTTCTTCGGCACGTATATCTTCAGCGTCACGACAATGTCGAGCACATTCAGCACAACGTTCATCGCCGGGTACTGCACCTCGTCGAGGCGGCAGCCGACTTGCTCACCCATCGCCCGCAGTCGCTGTCGCAGCGGCTCGGCTTGCAGGGCGGCGCGGCCGCCCTCGCTGACCTTGTTGTAGCACAGCCGTATCGCAATGAGCGCCGAGTGCGCCATGTGATGGTTGAGCTGATCGGCGGTGCAGATGCGGCCGACAATGCGCTCGCACACCTCGACACGCATAAGTCGGAAGCGACGCAGCACGTGTGCGAGGGTGGCGCACTCTTGTGGTGTGTACTCGCCGACGTGGTTGGTGGCGCGTATGGCGAGCGGCTCGAGCGAGACGGGCGACATGTCGTGTTGTGTGTAGCACTGCAAGATGCCGAGGAGGGAGGGCAGGTCATAGTCGTTCGCCAGCACCGCCACCCGACGCATCATCGCAAAGAGCACCTTACGGCGCACATCGAGCGTCTCGCGCGGACACCCGCGCCGCGTCTTTGACAGCTTCGTTGTCAGCGCCTTGATTGTGGCGAGCTCAATCATGTCAAAATTGCGCGGCCGCGCCATCGACGCCTCGAGCCGGTTCCACAGATGCCGGTTGTAGTAGTTGGCGGCGATCATGTGTGTCGCAATGTACAGCACATCGTCCGGCGCGAGCAGCCCGTCGGCCTCACGCCGCAGCACCTCAGCGGTGAGGGCGCGCATCATGCGCGTGTACACGGCCGTGTCCAGCCAGCCGTGCTGCGTGTGCAGCGTGGTGGCATAGTACAGCGTACGCCGCAGCTCGTGCATGCCAGCCATGCGCACCACCGCCGTCGTGCTCATGGCGTGTGCGAGTGTGTTGACCTCGTGCATGACGCCCTCGCGCAGCTCGCCGAGCAGCTCGTCCATGCCCTCCTGCGTCAGTATCTGCGCGCCATCGCCCATCGCGGCTTGCGCCTTGCGCTGCTGCTCGAGCTCGTCGACTTTGGACAGCGACTCGGAGATGACATCGCAGTGGCCCGTCAGCGCCGTCGTCGGCGCGACGAGGCCGCTGGCGCCTGGTCCAGCACCGGGTGTGTAGCCAATCGTTAGTGCAGCACCCGCCGCCGCCGCAGCAGCCGCAGCAGCCGCAGCAGCCGCCGTGTCGTGTGTCGTCATGGCACCTTGCTGTGCACCCTGCGTCGTACCTGTTGCTGCCATTGCCTCATTGTACGCTTGTTGCTGTTGCATGTCGTGCGTCACGTGACGTACCACACACGACAAGCAACACGGCATCGTGCTTGTTATTGCCGCCACCGCCGCCGCCGCGTGCGTCGACGACGCCATGACACGTCTGCGCACATGCGGCCACGCACAACGATGTACACACGCTAGCATGTTGCACTACGATACAATACACACACACACAAGCAAGCACACAAGGCAGCGTGTGTGTGTACCACACCATACACGCCTCGCAGTGTGCGTGTGTGTGTGTGGCACGTCGTTACTGGCTCAACTACGCGTGCTCACGCGCTTGTGTGCGTGCGGCTGCATACCATGCCATACGCACACGCCTACACACGCGCACATACTTATGGTGAGTGATGTACATACACTACAATGGCTGCTACTGCTGTTGCTGCTCGCTCGCTCGCTCGTTACGACTGCGCTCGACACCGTCCAATGGCTGTTGTTATACATCGTCCCATGCCGCAAGTACATCAGCGTCATGCATGTGTACACACTCATGTACGAGCTGACACACACACACACACACACGGTTATTACGTTCATGTACATGTCACAGACACACACATACACACATACATACATACATACGCACATACACTTGTATACACACACATATACACATGGACGAAGAGCTAACGAGCTCGTATGCATACATCGAGCAACACACAAACACACGTACACATTCACACACATACATACATATGCGATGTGCAACGGGAAGGTCAAGAGTGGACACGGAAGGCGAAGCAACAACGACAACGAGGACGACGTGAGGACAACACACACAAACACACACACACACATACACATACACACACAAGCGACATCGTTTATGTACATGTCACCCTGTGCTGCAACAACAACAACATCGTCTTCGCATCACAAACACACACACAGAGGAACACAAATGCGTGCGTGTGTACATATGGCACACCTCCTCCTTGTGCCTAACTCGAGTAGATGGTGCATGTGTTTACCGTGTACAGCGGCACCTGCTCGTCGCCGCGGTTGTGGTAGGCGTAGAGTGAGCTCTCCACGACAGACACACGCGCCGTCGACGACGCCAACTGCGACGCACTCGACGGTGACGGTGGCCGATAGGTGTTGTTGTTGTGGCTGCTGTTGTTGTTGTTGTGACTGCTGTTGTTGTTGCCGTTGCCGTCGAGGACGACTAGCTCGTCGTCGTCCATGCCTGGTCCTGCCACAGACAGACATCGCTGCCCAGCTGGCACGACTGCTGCTGCGGCAGAGGGTGACGGTGGCAGCAGCGCTTGCATGACAGGCGACGCTGTCGATGCGACGCGATCACTGCCGCCGCTGCGCATGTACTGCGGCAGTGTGCCTAGCTTGCGCTGTGTCTGCAGCTCGAGCGTCGACGACGACGACGCCACCGAGTCGATGCCGGTCGAGCTGCACGATGTGCGCACGTCCAGTCGCGCAGGCGACGACGACGACGCCGCCGACGCCGGTCGCTGCTGCTGCGGCTGCTGTTGTTGCCGTTGCGGCTGCATGTGTGGCTCGCTCGCGCCGTTGCCGCCCTTGCGCACTGCGCGGTGTGACGGCGGCATGTGCGCAGTGGCCGAGTTTGCATGCACCGCCATCACACGAGGCAAGCTTGCCTGCTCACGCAGCCGTGACAGCGTCGCCGTGTCGAGTGGCGGCTTCGTTGCTGCTGCTGCTGCTGTCGCCCGAGTTGCTGCCTCGTCGTGCGTTGTCGCTGTTGTTGCTGTTGTTGTTGTTGTTTTTGTTGTTGCTGCGAGGGGGGCAAAGATCGTCGTCACGGGTGCAGGTGCGGCGGCGCGCAGTGGGGCCGTGGCAGGCCGGTGTGCTGCTTGCGGCGTCGCCGCGTGTGCGTCACTCACCGGCATCACCACCGTCGTCGGCAGCGACGAGGTCGACGACGCCGATGTTGTCGTCATGGTCGCCGGCGTCTGCATGCGTTGTTGCTGCTGCGACTGTTGCGGCTGCTGTGACTGCTGCATGCGTTGTTGCAGCTGCTGTTGCGGATGCTGGAAGTGTTGTTGTTGTTGTTGTTGTTGCTCGTGTTGCAGCGGCGACGGCGGTGAGGTTGTCCTGTGCTGCTGCTGCTGCCCGCCCGTCGTCGCACACGATGATGGCGGGCGAGTGCGGCGCTGCTGCAGCCACTCGCGCGGTGTGAGCAGCTTACCGCCGTCGGCGTGTGTGGACAGCTGCTGTGCGTACAGCTCACGCTCACGACCTGCATAGGCAACAGCAGCGGCAAAGAACGCAGAAGAGGACGAGGAGGAGCTGCTTGGCCGTGACGCTGCGCGAGCGTTGTTGTTGTTGTTGCTGTTGTTGCTGCTGACACGTCGACTGTCCGCGTAGTATGCGCAGTAGCCGGCATGCACAGCAGTCTGCGTCGCACCACGCACACCGAGCGACGCTGCAAACGACTGCGTGTGTGTGCTGCCGCCGCCGCCGCCGCGCGAGAATGTGTCACTCACTCGCGCTGTTGCTGCTGCTGTTGTTGCTGATGCGGGACGCAGTGGCGCGAGCACCGGCGGCGCCGTTGCAGCTGCTGTGCTCGCACGACTGCCAGCTGTACACGGACGCTGCGGTCGCGTGACTGTTGACGACGACGTCGTCATTGTTGCAGCAGTAGCATGTGGTAGTGACGGTGGCGGCGGCGCAGGACGCAGTGGCGGCTTCGTTGCGGCCGTGTTGTCTGTGCGCACGGCACATTCGCGCAGCGTGCCGTCGTGCTGTGCGTGCTTGTTGTCACCGCTAGCCGTCACGTCATGCACAACATCGTCACGTGGCAGCGACGACGTCACCGTCGCCGTTGCTGGCGCTTGTTCGTGCTGTCTTGCTTGCTCTTGTCGTCGTTGTTGTTGTTGCGGCGGCAGCGCATCACGCCTCGTGTTGCGCTCGTCCACGTCAGCGTGTGGTGCAGACGTGACGTCGTCGTTGTGTGTGTACGGCGCCGTGACTGTGCTTGTCGTCGTTGTCGTGTTGTGCGACGGCAGCACAGCCGACGGCGCTGTCGCAGCTGTAGCAGCAGCAGCTGTAGGTGCCGGTGCGACGGCCGCACCGCGTGTCGAGTCGCGCGACATGCGACGCAGGTCCTCGGCCAGTGCACGCTGTATCATCTCCGCATCCTCCTCGTCATCGTCGTCGTCCGCCACCACCGCCGTCACCTCGTCGTCATTGTCGTCACCGTCGCCGTCGCCGTCGCCGTCGTCGTCGTCATTATCGTCATCGTCCGTATGCGTACCTGCCGCGTCGCCTTGCATGTCATGCTGCAGCGTCGACGAGGCGGACGACGACAGCGACGCAGACGGCGTCGACGGCGTCTGTTGCGCCGTCTGCGGCTGTGAGGAGCCGTGTTGTTGCTCTCGTTGTTGCTGCTGCTGCGTTGACGACAACGCTGCTGCGTCACCTTCTGCCGTCGTCTTGTTGCTGTTGTTGACAGCTACAGGCACTGCAGCCGTCATTGTCGTGACAGGAGGAGCAGCCGTAGCTGCACTGACAGCAGCGGCAGTCGCCACAACAGCACCACCATCGTCGTCGCGTGACGACGGCGGCGACGAGTCGATTGCGTTGTTGCTCTTGTGTGATGGCGAGGTGCGTGTGGGCGTGGTCGTTGTCGCCGCACGCGTGACGCTGTGCTGTTGCTGCTGCTGCTGTTGTTGCCGATGTGGCGTCGCCGGCGCACGTGGCGGCCGTGACGACTCACCCGGCCCACCCACCACACTGCTGTTCGATCGGCTCAATTGCCGCTGCAGAGGTGTGATGGCGGTCGTCGCGCGAGCAGCAGCAGCAGCTGTGTTGTTGTTGTTGTTGTTGTGTATCGGTTGTGAGCCAGGACTGTTGCTCGTGCTGCTGACGCTGTTGCCCACACTGCTCACACTGACGCTTGCGCTTCGACTCGTCGCAACAAACACACCGTGAAGCAGCGCACGAGCAGCAGTGTTGCCACTGTTGTTGCCGTTGTCGTCGTCGTTGTTGTTGTTGTTCTGCTGCTGCTGCTCTGCTACTGATTGCTCGATGGTGGCACGGCGATAGGGGTGTATGCTGTGCACACTGCTGTCGAGGCTAGGCGTGAGCGCCCCGCTCACATCACCGGCAACGGCACCGTCGTCCTGTTGCAGCTGCTGTTGCTGTGCTTGTTGCTGTACATCCTCTGCATCACTCACCACACTGCCGCGCTGCTTCCTTCGTGTTGGCGATGTTGTTGGCGGCGTGCTCGTCGACGCTGCCGCTGCCGCTGCCGCTGCCGTCGGTGTCGTCGTCGTCGTTGTCGTCGTTGTGCGTCGTCGCCGTTCAAACGGCACGTGACGCTGTCGTCCGAGGACTTCGTCATCGTAGTACGGCGCAATCTCACCCACCAGCGACGAGTCGGCGCTGGCGAGGTCGACGGTGCAGCTGTGACGTGGTATGGCGCGGCGCGCCGCCGCACTGCGACGGCGCAGTGAACGCATGGCGGCGCTGTTCGCCGTCGCGGTGCTGAGCGCTGTTGTGTCACTCGGCGATGACGACGACTGCTGCGTCTGCTGCTGTTGTTGTTGCTGTTGCTGTTGCTGTCCGCTCGCAAACGCAGCCGCCGCCGTCGGTGTTGCCGCCGCTGTTGGCTGCGCGAGGGCAAAAGGCAGACCAATGTCTGTGATGGCGGGTGGTGTATCGTCAACATCGTCGTCACTGTTGTTGTTGTTGTTGTTGTTGTTGTTGTTGCGTTTGCTATCGTCGTCCGCGTTGCGTGACGTCGCCTGCGTGTCCGTGTCGTGTGCAACGGCAACGGGCGGCACACGTGCGACGGGCGCCGAGCGCGTCGCGTCGTCGGCGTTGCTGTCGTCGACAGTGTTGTGTGGTGATAGTGACGGCCGCGTCATTGCATCGCTGCTGCCGCCGCCGCGGACGGTTGTCGCCGCCGACGGTGCGGGCGGCGGGGCGACGGCGAGCGATGTCGTCGGTGGCGTCTGCGACTGTTGTAGCTTGCGCATCCACAACGACGTAATATACTGCATCTCCTCACTCACCATCGCCGCACATCGCACGCGCTGCGCCCGCGTCAGCTGCTGCACGGCGCGTGTGTCGCGGGTGTGGTAGTCGGGGTCGAGGACCATGTGGGCGGCCGTCAGCAGCTCGAGCGCGCGGACAAAGAAGCCGTGCTGCTCGGCGAGTGAGCGCGCCTGTGCGATGCACACGCGCACCCGCGCCGGCGTCCACTGCTGTACATCGTTGTTGTTGTTGTTGCGCACGGCGGCTGCCGGTGCTGCTGCTGCTGCTGCAGGTAGTGGTGACGTCGCCGTCGTCGTGCTCACGCAATCGTCGCTGCGTGCGGCACTCTTGTCCGCGGCGTGTCGTGTTGCGTTTGTGTCATGATGATCGTCATCGTCGTTGCGAGTGCTGCTGTTCCTTCGCTGCTGTTGCTGTCGGGGTGCGTTGTTCGTTGACGGCGGCTCGTCGTGCGCACATCGCGGCTGTCGCGCCCGCGCGCAGGCACTGTCGTCGTAACGATAGCCACTCGCACCACAGCCACCACCACCGCTGTTGTTGTTGTGGCTGTCACGTCGCACGGCGGGGGCAACCGCGTCACGCGCAGACGCGTATGTCGTGCCCGGTAGCTTGTCGCGTGACGCGTGCAGCGACGACGGCGACGGCGGCAGCGCTGCGCCTGCGGCCATGGTCGTCGTTGTCATCGTCGTCGTCGTCGTCGCCGCTGCCGCGTAGCCGCGCTGCACACTCGTCGTCATCGTTGTCGTGACAATGGTGCTGCTGCTGTTGTTGCTGGCGATGCTGTTGCAGCTGTCGCTGCGACCGCGTGTCAACGTCATGCGCGCTACTGGTCGTACACCACCGTTGTTGTTGTATGGGTATGTGTTGCACTTGCACGGCAGCGCCGTTGCATGCATCGCTGACGCGCTCATCGTCCGCGCGGCGGTGGTGGTGCCGCCGTCGTGGGCGTGTGGCGTGTGCAGTGGCAGTCGTGCGCGTGTGTGCGGCGGCGCGTCGTCGTCGTGGTGGCAGGCACGCGCGGTGTGTACATCGGGGCAGTTGTGCTCGTTGCTGCTGCTGTTGTAGTTGTTGCCGCCTCTGCCATGACGTTGGTGACCGTTGCTGCTGTTGTTGTAGTTGTTGTTGTTGCTGTTGTTGTTGTTGTTGCACCTTCCCACGACGACACTGCGCAGCGTTGGTGGCCGCGCACTCGCTGGACGAGTGTACATGAACGCCGCACTGCCGCCATGACGATCATCACTGTTGCTCTTGTTGTTGCTGTTGTCAATGCTGCCGTGACTGTACTCGCCGTAGCCGTCATTGCCGACGGCAGCGGCCGGCTGCCGTGTATAACGCGTTGCGCTGTACATATGCGAAGCGTCAGCGTATATGCGTGACAAGTCTATGTGCGTGTGTGTATGTGTATATTTTCGTGTATGCTAATGTGTGTATGTGTGTATGTGTGTATGTGTGTATGTGTATGTATATATATATATGAATGCGTACGTACACACACACGACACGTGCTGCCGCAAAACAACAACAAGACGATGGTGCAGTGTAGTGTGCACGCAACACAGCAGACCGTCATGTGTGCAGCATCGTCGTGTTGCCTGTCTGTTGCTGCTAGTGTACATCCTCGTCATCGTCAAGCTTGCACGTTGCCATACATGACATCACTGCGCAACTAGCCACCACCACCAGCAGCAGCGTTGTTGTTGTTGTTGTTGCTGCCGCTGCCCTTGCTCGCCTTCTCGAGCGCCATCAGTCGCTTCACCTCGCTGACAATCTGCATGTGCGCCTTCTTCAGGTACGCCACCTCGTCCGCGTGCAGCTGCCGCGTCGCCGCGCGCTGCTCCTCGAAGCGGCGCTGCATGCCAGCATGCTTAGCGCGCAGCTCACCGACACGCTTGTCGAGTCGCCGCACATCGCTCTCGAGGGCTGCCTTGTCGTCGTGCAGATGACGACGCAGGTCGCGCTCGATGCTCTTGCGGGCGGCGTACTGGCAGGCGTGGTCGAAGAGGGTGTCGTACGCCGCCGTCGTCGCCGCCATGTTCGCGTCGAGCGCGCGCAGCAGCAGACCGCGCTCGGGACAACGCACCGTCACCTGCCGCAACACCTCGTCGTAGCCGTCACGCATGATGGCCTCACGCGTGCCACACAGCACACCACGCGGTCGCGCCTGCTCCTCGCGTGTGCGGCGCTGCAGATGCGCGAGCAGCTGCACCACCTCATCGACCGACGTGCTTGTCGTCGCGGCAGCACGCAGCCACACGCCGCCCTCGTCACCGACACCGCCCTCTGCTGCGTTTGCGTCTGTTGTTGTTGTTGTTGTTGTTACGTTGACACGTTGTGCGGGCAGCACCGTCTCGAGCGCCTTAACCGTCGTCCACGCCGACTGCGCACTCGCCTCGTCGCCGTCGCCGTCGCCGGCGCCAACGCGCAGTCCCGTGACGGCGTCACGTGTGCTGCGCATTGTTGCCTTGCGTGCGTGTAGTGGCAGTGCAGCGCTGCTTGTGTGGGGGCCGTAGCGCGCCGTGATGCTGCACACACGCACCGCATCACCACCACCACCACCGCCGCCGCCGCCGCCGCCTACTGCCGCAGCAGAAGCTACTCCTGCACCTGCTGCTGTTGTCATTGTCGTCGTCGTCGCTGTTGCATGTGCCGTGACGACTGTTGTTGCCGTTGTTGACGACGATGATGATGACGACGCAGCAGCAGCAGTGGTGGTGGTGGCTGTGCCACCGAGCTCGTGTGCATAGTCTGACGCGCGTACAAGGCGATAGCGCACTGTACCTTCGCGGTCGTACACATTGTTGTTGTTGTTGTCGTCCATGACGTCACCACAACTACACATACACGTACACACATGGGCGTATGTGTACACAGGACAAGCAAGCATACAAGCGAAGGTGCATGTGTGTGTGCGTGTGTGGTGCACGAGGCAGTATGTGTACGATATTAGATCTGTGTGTGTGTGTGTAACGTGTAGTATTGTAGCAGTGTACATGTGTATATGTGTGTATGTGTAGCAGACGTGCTTGTCTATATTGACCCGCTGTAGTGTATGTGTGTGTAAGTGCGCGTGCCGTAGCCGTTACTGCGCCGTGTCATTGTTGTCGAGTAGGCGTTGCAGTGTGGTATGTGCACGCAGCGCGTACGCATCGAGTGCGCGACGTGCGTGTACATTGTAGTGCTGTACACGCATCGCCTCGCGCAACACGGCTTGCTGGCGCTGCAGCCACGCACGCCGTGCTGCGGTCGACGTCGTCGTCGTCGTTGTTGTCGACGACGGTGGTGGTGGTGCGGACGCGTGCAATATGTCGAAGTAACGACTGCCGTCGTCGTCGTTGTTATTGTTCGGCGTGTCGTCGCTGTGCTGTGCTACAGTGTTGTGTGTCAGTGACGATGATGGTGACTGTACAGCAGGCACAGCGGCAGGCAACGACGACGTCGTGGCGTGCGACGTGTTCGCAGTACTAGCAGCAGAAGCAGCAGGCAGCAACGCCGCTTTGCGCGTGTGTGCGTCGTCGTTGTCGTCGTCGGCGTCGTCGTGTATGACGCTGTGCGCATACGGTGGACGTGACAGCAGCGCGAGACGTGGCAGTGTTGTCAGGTTGGTGTACAGCGCCTTGTCGCCGTCGTCACTGCTGTTGTTGTTGTTGTTGTCGTCGTCGTTGCTTGTCATTGTCGTCTGCAGCGGTCGCAATGATCGCAACGGCGGCCTGCTGCTGTTGTTGTTGTCGCTGTTTGTGTATGCACTGCCTGCAGCTGACATCACCTTCACACCGCTGCCGTATGCAAGCAATGCATGTTGCTGCTGCTGTTGCTGCTGCTGCTGTTGCTGCTGACGCCGTCGTGCGCGTGCAATACGCAACGCAGCCTCGTGTGCCTCGTCATCGAGTCGCAGCTGATAGACGTTGCCGAGATCGTCACCGGCGATCCACATAATGTGACAAAGCAGCAGCGCCGCGTCACGCGCCGTGTCGTCGTTGTCATCATCATCGTTGTTGTTGTCGTGTGCACGCACCTTGTTGTGTGACAGCATGCTTGTTGTTGTCATCGTTGTTGCTGTTGTTGTTGTGGTGGTGCGCAGCAGTCGGCGTGCGTACTGATCTGCCGCCGTGCCATACGGCAGCACCGCGACAGTCGTCAGCGAAGACGTTGCATAGAACACAGCCTGCTGCACAAACGGCGGCGCAACGGCAGCACGCATGGCGCGCACACGTAACGACGCTGCTGTTGCTGCTGCTGCTGCTGCTGCTGCTGCTGTTGTTGTTGCTGTTGTCGTCGTGTCCATGTGCATAGCCGTCTGCGCAGCTGCGCTCCTCTTCGTGTCGTCACCGTTGTCATCGTCGATGTTGCTGTGTGACAGCGGTGTGTACCGACACGACACGACACGCGTGGAGCTGTCAACGCAGCCGAGCACAAGATACACGGTGCCACCCTCACTTGCCTCTGCTGTCGTTGCTGCTGTTGCTGCTGTCGTCGTCGTCTTGTTGTCGTTGTTGTTGTGCTCGTCATCGTCAAGGGCGGCAATGTTGCGCGGCAGCGATGGTGGCGTGGCCGCGTACACCAGATCCAGTGCGTTGACGAGCACATGCTCCGCGGCGTCACCGCCGCCACCCCCGCGCACACGCGCGAGCCAACACAATGACAGCACCACACGTGACTGCAGTGTCTGCAGTCGCTGCAACACATGTCGCTGTTGCTGCGCCGCGTCGCCGCCTTCTTGCCGTGACGACGACGGTGGGGGTGGTGGCTGTATCGTGTGCGTGATCTGCACGAGCAGCACATTGCCGCAGCTCGTGGCGAGCGCCAGCAGCCCTTCTTGCACCGTCGTTGCATCGTCACGCGCGCTGTCGCTGTTGCCATCGTCATCGTCATTGTTGTCGTCATTGTCGACGACGCTGTTGCTGCGACAGGCATGCACGCCATCGCTGCAGCAGCGCGTCGTCCGCGTGACCACCAGGTGACTGACACAACGGTACGTCTCGTCCTCGCCGAGCACAAACGTCGCCTTCTTCGTCGTTGCCGTTGCTGCCGTCACATTCGCCGTGTGGCTGCTGCTGCTGCTGCTGTCCTTTGCCTCCGCGTGTTGCTGCTGCTGCTGCCCGTGTGCCTGCGGTGTTGCCTCTGCGCCGCCGCCGCCATCATCGTCATCACCCCCTGCGGCTGTTGTTGCATTGCCATCGACGGCGATGACAGTGTGCGCGTGCATGTGTACAGGCAGCGGTGCCGCGTAGTCGTCGTCCGTGTGCGAGGCCACATAGAAACCGCGCGGACAGACGAGTAAGCTGTAGTGCTCACGCACACTGTGACGACAGCGGCTCGTGTCGTCCTCCTCGTTGTCGCTCGTGTCGTCGTCTGCTGCGTGTGCACGCGCCGCTTTGCTCTGCTGCTGCTGCTGTTGTTGCGTGTCGCGTGTGTTGTGCGAGCGACGTTTGCCGTCTGCGTTCTTGTCTGCGTTGCTGCTGCTGCTGCTGCTGACACGACTGCAGAAGCGCAGTGCCACCGCACTGAGCACCTCCTCACCGTCTACGAGCAACATGGAGGCCGGCACGACATCGTTGCCGTCATCAACATTGTTGTTGTCGTTGTTGCGTGTGCGTGCCTCGTCGTCTGTCCTTGTTGTTGTTGTCATGCTCGTCTTCTTGTCGTCGTCGTCATTGTGTGTGTGCGCCAGCCAGTGCAGACGATGTCGCGTAATGTGATAGGAGGAGAGGGCGGTGTACAGCGCCGTGGATGTGGCAGCAGTAGCAGCGGCAGCAGAGGCTGCATACGCATTCGTGTCACCAGGGCTGCTGTTTTTTGTGACACTCGACAACGTCGTGTTGGCGACGAGGTCACGAGCAGCAGTAGCAGCACGCTGTCGATGGCGACGACGACGACGCGTATTGTTGTTGCTGCTGCTGCTGTTGCCGTCATCTTGTGTTTGCGTAGTGCGTACAAGCAGGCGGTCGTCGCTGTACAGAGTAAAGTGCGCCACATCGCCGCTGCTGCACAGCGCCGTCACACACACCGCCTCGTCATTGTGTGCGTTGTGTGTCGTGTCATCGACGCCGACGTGACGCCGCTGCCTTGTCATCTTGTCCTCTTGGTCGTGACGTACGACGGCTGCTGCGCTTGTTGCTGCACCTGTTGCCGTCGTGGCCGTGTGCGTGTGGTGAGTGTGTGCGTAAGCATGACAGCCCATGTACACCACAGGGTAGTAGCCTCGCGCGGGCACGCGTAGGCGCGCGAGCAGCGTGCCGGCGCGACGATCGATGCCCGGCCGCGATGACCACACATACACGTCACCGAGCGTGACGCCGACAAGAATGCGCGTGTTGCGCAGCGCGAGGGCGAGTGCGGCGATGCGGCAGCCACCGTGTTGCAGCTGCAGCGTGGCTCGCATCGCCGCTGCCGTGCCGCTGCTGCGCCAACCACCACCAGTCAGCACGTCATCATCGTCCTCGTCGCCATCATTGTCGTCGCCGTTGCCGTTGTTGTCGTCGTGACGCACACGACCGTCATCGCCCTCGTCGCCATTGTCGAGTGCGTCGTAGCAGCACTGCCACATGGCCGCTCTGCGCGCCGCCACACCATCACTGCTGCGACTGCTGCTGCTGTCGTTCGTCCTCGTCTTTAGCGCAGACAGCAGTCCACGTTGTCGCTGTCGACGTCGCAGCTGCTGATCGAGCCATGCATGACGCGACCGCGTTCGTGTTGTCGACGAGGCGGCAGCAGCAGCGGCACGCAACGTGTTCAGCGGCCTGGTGCTGCCGTCGTCTGCACTCGCAGCAGCATCGCCGTCATCATCGCCGTCGCCGTCGCCGTCGTTGCCATCACGGAAGAGCAGCACGAGGCCACTCGCACAGCCCGTCACATACATCGATCCGTCCTCGGCGACGGCGATGGCGGTCACCGTTGTCGGGTGCGACGACGGCGTCGCTACCGCGTCGCGGCCGCGAATCGACCACATCTGCAGCGTCTCATCGGCGCCCGCGCTCAGGACGACCCACTCGGCGTCGTCGTCCTTGCCCTCGGCGGCGAGCACGTCTCTGGCGTTGTTGTCGTCGTGCTGGTCATTGTCCTTGTTCGCCATACTATTGCTGTTGTTGCTGTTGTCCTCGTCCTTGTCGTTGTTGTCCTCTTCCTGCTCTTGCCTGTCCGCGTCATGCCTTGTCGTTGTCGTCGTCGTTAGCAAGCTTGCGGGCAGACCACGCCGACTGCCATCATAGCCGTCACCCTCTTGCATAAACAACACCGCATGCACGGCGAAGCGATGGCCGTTGAGCGCGCACAGCGGTGTGGCCGTGACGCCCGTGTACGTCAGCCGCACCGCCCCGCGCGCATCAGCGGTCGCCATGACACGGCCATCGCGCGAAAAGGCGAGTGCGGTGAGCGGCGATGTGTGCAGCGCCACATTGCGCGCCACGACGCGGCGCGAGGCAACATCGAGGTGCACGAGGGCGCCCTCGTAGGTGCCAATCACGCACGTGACGACGAGCGAGGGCACAAAGCGCAGCACACGCACGGGTGAGCGAACATTGTAGAAGTCGTGTTCGTAATAATCGCGCGCGTCGTAGCCGCCCTCGACTGCGCCGTCGCTGTCGTCGCTGTCGTCGTCGTCATCGTCCGCGGCTGCGGTGGCTGCTGCAGTGGCATGCCTTCCTCGTCGACGTGACGTGCCTTGTTGTCGGCGTTGCTTCTGCTTCTGCTTCTGTTGTGACTGCTGCTGTTGTTGTTGCTGCATGTTGCGACGTTGTCTGAGGTAGAAGATGTACACACGCCCGTCCCACGACCCCGTCGCGAGGACGTCGCCCGAGGCGTGGAAGGCGACCGCCGCCACCGGTGCGCGGTGGTGACGATGCATCGCAAACGGCATGAGTGTGTTGCGCTCCGCCACGTCGCGATCGACGCCGGGGCGCTCGAGCATGCGTGTTGTCGCAATGGGCACGTCCTCGCGCGTCATGACGGTGCGCTGTTGTTGTTGCTGCTGCTGTTGCTCGTGTTGCCCTTGTTGTTGTGTCGTGCGTGGTCGGGCGCTGTTGCGTGCACACAACAGCGCCGCCGTCGCGCCATCGTCGCTGCCGCTGTCGCTGTCACTCGCGTCCTCGCTGCTCATGTGCTCGTCATCGTCGTCGTCGTCGTCATCGGCCATGTCGCTTGTCCGTCGACGGCGAGGACGACGACGATGGCGACTGCTGTGTTTGTGCCTTGTCACGTCGTCTTCGCGGCGGGCCATCTCCAGCGACGTGGTCGCCCCCAGCACGCTCCACAGCATGCAGTACCCGTCGCGACCGCCGCTGCACACCACATCCTCGTGCGGATGACACGCCAGCGCGCTGATGCCGCGCAGGTGCGCCACGCCAACCTGCAACAGCGCCGTATCCTTCAGACTCCACACCTGCAGCAGCCCACGCGTGCACGCCGTGACGAGGACGTCGGTGTGCCGCGACAGGAACGTCATCGCCGTCACCTCGGATGTGTGCCGCAGCGCAGCCCGCACCTGCTCCGGTGCAACGCGCGCGGCCACACGCACGACGCAGTCCGCGCAGCCAAACGCAAGCTGGCTGCCATCGACACTCATGCACATGCACACAATCGCGTGCGGCGCCGGCCGTGACACGGACAACCGGCCCGTGGTGCCGTGCTGCAGTGCGTTGAGCCACCGCACCCACCGTCGCAGCCGCCCTGCCGTGTCCTCGCTGCCGAGTATCTGTTGCTGATGCAGCTGCTGCTTGTTGTCGTTGTCGTCGTTGTTGCTGTCGTTGTTGTTGCTCGTGTCGTTGCCGTCACTGTGCAGCGTGTGCGCATTGGCCGTGTCCGTGTCGTTGCTGCCGTCTGTAACACTTGTCCTCGTCGTGTCTGCTGCTGCAGCAATGGCTGTGTCATGTGGAGGGCGTGCGTGACGATCGTGTGCAAGCGCCGTTGCCAGTCCCATGACAAGCGCGCTGCCACACGTACTCATCACGCGCGACGCACGCGGCGTGTTGAGCACGCACTGCCGCAGCAGGTCGGGCCGCTGCACCAGCACATGGTAGTGACGGCGCAGAAACAGCAGCACGCGCGCCACCGCACGCACCGCGGGCCGCTGCCCAGGTGACGCGTGCGTGCTGTGCTGCAGCAGCGTCATGAGCGGCAGCAGCGCCGCCGCGCCCGCGCGCAGCACACACTCGACAAAGGGCAGATACGTCACGAGCGCGGCGGCCACATCGACGCGACGCGCGTGCACAGCACTGTGCAACATGCTGAGCAGCTCACGTGGCTCATACAGGGCGGGCTGCAGCAGACACGGCCGCGTCGGGTCGGCGGCGTTGCGTTGCAGCGAGGCCATCACTTCGCGCAGCGCCTCGTGCGCGTCGCGGTGGCTGCGCAGCTGTGCGTGCAGCGGTCGCCGCAGCAGCTCGGCGGCGAGCAGGCCCTCATACGCGCGTCGGCGGTCCGACGCGTAGGGCAGGTACGCCGTCGCAATCGCCTCTGCCAGCGCGCCATCGCGTATCGTCAGCAGCCCACGTCGCGACGACAGGCCGGTGCCCATCAACAGCGCCACCAGCCGCGACGCCGCCGCCACGTTGCTGACAAGGCGGTAGAGGCTGTACTCCATCACACCACCAATGCCTTGTCGCAGCAGCAGCGTCGTCAGGACGAGCTTGCACGTTTGCGTGCCGAAGCGACCCTCAAGAACGGCGAGCAGGCGACGAAACAGCTGAGGCACGGTGCCCGGCAGCTGACGCATATCCTCGCGCAACGTGCTGTAGGTGCTGAACAGGCGCAAGTAGGTGACCGCGGTCGTCAGATAGCTCGGGCGAGCGGCGTCGCGCTTGCGCAGCAGCTCATTGAGCTCGTTCAGGTCGAGCGTCTCCTGCAGCTGCTTGCCGTAGAGGGCCAGGTGACGCCGCACCAGCTCAGCGCGCTCCGCCAGGTCAAGCGCCGGCACCGTGACGACGTGCACGGGCGGCAGACGTGCCCGCAGCGCGAGCGACAGCCGCGACGCTGGTGTCGCCGACACGACGAAGCGCGTCGACGGCGCCCGCGACGAGGGCACGAGCCAGCTCATACACCGCAGCACCTCGTCACTGACGTCGGCCCTGTCGAAGCCGTCGAGGAGGACGACGAGCAGCACACCGCGCTTGCGCACCGCCGCATGCATCAGTCGCAGCGCCTGTAACAGGGCGGGCATGGGTACATTCTCGTGTATGCGAAACTCGTCGTGCAAGCCGAGGCGCAAGATGAGCGAGAGGGCAATGAAGAGCAGCGCACGACGTACGCTGTCGCTGCCGCTGCCTGCCTGCAGTGCATAGTACACCACGCGCAGCTGCGGCAGCGACAGGCGCAGTAGCCGGTGCACCAGCGCCGCCATCGCAGACGACTTACCATCTGCCTCGCCATCTTGCAGCAGCAGTATGTTGCTCTCGTACGCGTCGTCGTCCTCGTCCTCGTCGTCGTCGTCCTCGTCCTCCTCGTGCTTCTTGTTGTTGTTGTTGTTGTTGTTGTTGTTCTTGCGCGTGTGCAGTGGCGCATTCAGTCGTGCTCGCTTGTCGTCCTCGTCGCGGTCGCTGTCGTTGTTTGCCTCGTCGTCGTCGTCATTGTTTGCGTGCAGCGGCGGCGGCAGTGTTGTTGTCTTGGCGCCGTCGCCGCTGTGCACCTCGTCTTGTTTGTGCTGCACCGTCGCTGTCGCGGCATTGTGCGTGTATGCAGCGCGACGTGACAGGACACCAGCAGCACCAGCACCACGCGTGCGCACACGCGAGGCTGGTTGTGCCGGCAGCGCACCCGTCAGCGCAAACGACGTGAGCAACTCGAGGAAGCCGCGCGGGGCGACGTAGCGGCGGCACAGTGTGTCGACATACGTCTGCAGGTCGGTGTACGTTGTCATGTAAAAATCTGACAGCCGTCGCGCCGTCTTGTGTATGTGCAGTGGTGCATTGCTGAGCGGCAGCGGTGACGTGGGCGTCAGTGTTGTCGTCATCGTGCCGCCGTCGTTGCTCACTGCCGCTGCTCTTCTTTGCCCGTGTGGCGATGACGCCTCGTACGACACTGCCACGTCCGCCGCACTCGCATGGCCGCCTTCCGCCGTCGCTGCCCTTGTTGTCGTCTTCTCTTCGTCTGCTGCTGCCGCCTCTTCTGCTGCTGCTGTTGCTGTTGCGTCGTCCTTGTCGCACGCATGTGCCACGACACGGCACAGCGCGTGGAACGCCTTCTGACTGAAATCGTGCATGTCAAGCGGCACCTGCTGCGACGTCAGCGAGCGCGTCGTGTGTGAGCGGCGACCGAGCGAGGCCATGCCACGACCAGCACCACCTGCACCTGCTGCTGCCGCCATGCGTGTCACGGTGCGGCCGTGTGTGCGCAGTGCATGCAACGACGGTAGCACCTCGCTGGCGAGCTCGGCGTAGTGCTGGACGGCCGTCTCGTTGCGACTCCAGCGTCCGAGCTGCGTCATCTCATCGTCTTCGCTCACATTGACGTCGTTGTCATCGTCATTGCTGTCATCGTCATCGTCACCATCGATCTTGCGCACACCACTGTGTTGTGGCGGTTGTGCGTCGTGGTGCTCTGCACTCCGCCTGCCACTGCTGTTGTTGTTGTTTGCCGTGACGTCGCTGTCCATGTACGTGGCCGTGTACGACACGACCGGGGCACCTTGTGTACGCAAAAACGTCAGCAGCGCCGACAGGCGGTCACGTGCCACGGGCGTGTCATAGTCGTACACGGCACGTCGCTCATCGGCTGGCAGTGAGTGCAGCAGTGCGTCGTGCTCGCGCACAAAGAAGACGACGCTGCGCAGTGGCGGTAGTGTTGTTTGCCCGTCATTCTTGTCGTCATTGTCGCTGCTGCCCTTCTTCTTCTCGTCATCGTCCTTGTTGTTGTTGTTGCCGTGTTGTTGCTGTTGTTGTCGTTGTTGTCGCCGCTGTGCATTGTACACCCCATGTCGCATCTCCAGCTCCGTCACCGAGACGTGCCGCGTGACATCGTCCGGCAGCTGTCGCAGCCACTCAAAGTCAGACGCGTCAACGTCGTCGTCGACGACAATGTGCAGCGGCGTCGGACACGATCCGTAGCGCGCGCCAACGATGCCGAGGAAGAAGGGGCTGCAGCGCGACACCTCATTGAGGCAGACGGACGTGGATAGGTTGTCCAGTGAGGCGGCTTCGGTGATGCCCCAGCGCAGATCGACCTCGCGCAGGCTGACGAGGACGCCGTGCTCGGCCGCCCAGCGGCGGACGCGCGGGAACACGTCGAGGACGAGGGCGTTGCGCTCGTTGCTCATGTCGACAAAGGTAGACGAGATGAAGAAGCGACACTCGCGATGCGGACCGGACACGGCCGCTGACGTGGCGGTGAGCAGCGGTGCCGGTGGTGCTGCTCGCGGCGTCGTTGTCGTCGCTGCTGCCGCTGCGGCGTCGCTGTGCGAGTCGACTGTCTTGTCGTGGTGGCGATGGTGACGGCGGTGCATGCGTGCCGTATGGCCTGTCGCAGTGCCGTGTGCTCGCATGACGGTTGCTGTTGCTGCTGTTGCTGCTGCACGCGTTCTCGTCGTGCTCGTCGGCAGTGGTGCAAGAGCGGCTAAGCTGCTTTGCAGCGCATACCACGCCGATGCTGCCGTGCCATCACTGCTCGCCTTGCTTGCCGCAGCTGTCGCAGCTGCTGCTGCTGCTGCTGCTGTCGGTGGTGTTGTTGCTGCTGCTGCTGCGCCAAGCAGAAACTCGCGCTGCGACGACGAAGACTGCTGCTGTTGTTGTTGCCGTCGTCGACGTTGCTGTGCGACGTCGCCATCGACTGCCGATGATGATGCGCTGCTGCTGCTGTCACTGTCACCACTACTGCTGCTGCTGCTACTGCCGCTCCTGCTGCGTGAGCGTGTCGTGTGTACATCATCACCATAGTGCGCCGTCGCCGCATGCGCATCGCTTCCTCGTGCTGCTGCTGCTGCGCGTGTACGCAATGTCGCACTCGTCGCCGTGACACCGCGTCGTCCTGTGCCGTCGCTGTTGTTGTTGCTGCTCTTTGCCCCGTCGCCGTCGTGCTCGTCGCCCTCGTGACGGTGCATGCGCTCTGCCGCGTCCACAATGCGTTGCGCACGTCGCCGCTCCTCGTGTGCGGCGTGGTTGGCACACGCGCAGGCGCGATTGATGTAGTACGCCTCGTCCGCATACTCGACAAGGGCTCGCATGCCACCGTGCGTACGGTACGCGAGGTACTGTATAATCGACGGGCGATAGCCGTGCAGCAGGACGTCGTTGCTGTGTCGAAGACGCCGTGCGACAGGGGCGTGTGGCGGCGTCTGCCGCGCTGCAAGACTGACGGCGCCGTAAATGAGTTGCTCGCTCGTCGTGCGGCGTAGCCGTTGTAGATAGACGGGCACGTCACCGAGCGAGCGCGCTGCATACGTTGCCGTGTTGTTGTTGTCGTTGCTGCTGCTGCGGCTGCTTGCGTAGGTGTAGTGGCCCTCGTCAACGACGACGAGCAGCTCGAGGCGTTCATCGCGCTCAGCCACGCTGTCAAGATACTCATACGGAAACGACGCACTGCGGTCGACGGCGTCGTCGTCATCGTCGTTGTTGCTGTTTGTCGTGTTGCTCGCATTCGTGTGCGACCGTGACGGCGGCAGCAACGGCAGGCACGCCTGCCGCACACGCCGCACATTGTGCAGCACATCGCGCATGCGCACGTCAGCGTCAACGTAGCGCGTGTGCGTCGTGTCGTTGCACAGCAGCACGACGCAGTGCTCACTAATGTACAGCAGCAACACAACAAGCAGCGCGGCCGTGTCGAGGCGGTCGCGCAGCAGCACCACCTCACCGGCGGCTGCGGAGACGTGGTGGCCAATCGGGTGCAGCATGCTCGGCCGCACGCACACAACAATCGCCGTCGTGCCGCGCACCGGTGTGAGGTTGAGGCGGCAGCTCAGGCTCACCGCACAGCGCAGTGCGCGGCGGTACGCCGCCACGTTGGCGCGCATCGTTGCCACGTCAGGTAGCGGCAGCTCGAAGCGGCGTCGTGTGTGGCGTGATGGTGTGGCGACCGCGTCAACGCTGCTGCTGCTGCGAATGCTGTTGTTGTTGCTGTTGCGTATGTTGCGTGACCGCTCGCTGCGCTGCCGTTGCGCGGCGACAACGCGCGTGTACTCGTGCCACAGCAGCTCGACCTTGTTCGCGGCGCGCATGACGACAAACGGCGGCTGTGCGCTCTCCGCCATCGCCGACTCGCAGCACAGCAGCGCCGTCACACGCGCGTGTGTGGCGGCACTGCAGTGTCGTGTGAGCAGATGATCGACGCGCTGCAGCAGCTCCGTCACCGTCAGCTGTTGCTGTTGTTGCTGCGGTTGTTGTTGCTGCTGCTGCCGTGATGACGATGACGGTGATGAGGACGGCGTGGCAGACACAAGGCTGTCCCACGTGGCGCCCACATCGCCGTCACGTGCGAGGCGGCTCTGCCACGACTGCACCGGCGGCAGTCGCATACGCTCACCGCGCAACGCGGCGTTGTAGCGTCGTGCGCCGTGCTCGTCCAGCCGCATCGCGACAAAGGTCGCCTCGTCGGCCGGGTAGCGCTTGCCAAGAATGCAGCACACCGTGTACGCGGGCGTGTGCAGGTGCAGCATGTGCACAAGCTGCCGATACGACAGCGTCAGCACACGTGTCGCACGACGCGTGTCCTGTGTGTTGCTGCCGTTGCTGTTGTTGTTGCCGTTTGTTGTGCTGTCATCCTCGTCGTCGCCATCGTCGTCGCTGCCGCCCTCGTGATCGACGACGACGCTGCCGTGTCGCTGCCGTCGCCGCATACGGCGCAGCACGGCGGCGCGGTTGCACAGCGCGAGTGCGTGCTCGTCAAACTTGCGAAAGCACAACGCCAGGCTGCGACGCAGTGCATTCGGCAGGTGACGTCGTGCGCTCTTGTCGTCACTCGCATCGCCCCTGCTCGTCGCCATTGCGTTTGTGTTTGTTGTTGTTGTCATCGTTGTCGTTGTTGTCATCATGTCGCCATGTGCGGCGTGTGCGCTGTCCGTGTCGAAGAAGTACGCGACATTGGCGACGCTGAGCCAGTCCGATGGCTGCACGATGAGGCTGTCGAGGTAGCAGGGCAGGTAGGGCAGGCACGCCGCCTCGCGTGCGCACAGTGCGGCCAGAAAGCTGGCGACGTACGGCAGCTGCAGCTCATGACGTGCGTACAGCGCGAGCTTGAGCACAAACTCGGCGTCGTGCTGCGAGACACGGTGGGCCAGCGTCCGCATACGCCGCAGCACCGTCGCGTCCTCCTCGGCCTCGTCGTCACTGTGCTGCGCCTTCGTCGTCATTGTTGTTGTTGCTTCTTGTGGTTGTTGCTGTTGCTCTCGCTCTTGTGCTGGTGCGAGTGTTGGCCTGTACACCCAGTAGGGCCAGTGCTCCATGGGCCGCAGCACACGTGGCACCTGCATCACACACGCCATGACGACACCAACGAGCTCATTCTTCAGCGGCTCGAGCTCGGTGCTCAGCAGACCGAGTGCGTGCATCGTGTCTATCACATGCCCGCTCCTTCGCTACACGTGTATGGAAGTGCGTGTGTATGTGTGTGTGTGTGTGTGTATACGTGTGTATATGTGTCTACATTGTACACACAAGCAAAGCACACATGGCACAACACGCACATGCACTGCGCGTGCCGCCGTGCCGTCGTGTTGTCGTCGTCGTGTACGTCATATTGGCTACGCTACACACACAAACGTGTACACATGCACATACACATTTGCGCACTGTCGCTACACCACCACCTGCAGCCACTCTACTACACACACTCGTCGCTACACACACACATACACACAGAGAGGTGTGTACACACACACGCATACGCATACGTATACAGTGTGTGTGTCTGAACGCCACTCTTGCACGCACACGCGTGTGCTGCCCTCCTCCTCTTCCTCTTCTCCTTCCTCGTCCTCCTCCTACCATCGTCGTGGCACTTGCGTCGGTACAAAGCCGTGCGGCAGGTAGCCAGCCTCTTCCGTGTTCCAGTCCACCTTGCGCGGTGGTGCGCCATCGCCGTAGCGCGCAATAACGAAGCCCTTCCACGAGAACATCCAGCAAAATGTGCCAAAGATGGGCAGCACAATGTAGTGATCATGCCCCGTCGCCACCGCGCGGTCTGCGAGCCAGCGCGGGTCGACGAGGCGCAGCAGCGGTAGGCGACGTGTCAACGAGCCGTACAAGGTGCGCCCCTCCGACGCCGGGGGCACCTCCTCGAGCGAGGGTGGGTGGAAGTTTTCACCGCTGCTGCGACGCAGTGGGGTGGCGCGGAAGCGCAGGGCGCTTGTGCGGCGCAGCAACATTGCGTATGCACGTCTGTATGTGTGTGTGTTTGTGTTTGTGTATGTGTGTTGTTGTGTAAGCTGGCACGCAAGTAAGCAAGCACTTATACTACAACAAGCAAAAGACGCACACGCACACACACACGCACACGCACATATGCGACCTTGCATGCATGCTACACGGCGTACATGCCATACTCGATCGCCGCGGCCATCTTTCGCAGCAGCGTAGGCACGCCCGACAGCCGCATCGCGTGCACGGCGCCAAACGGCGAGGCCGTGAGTGATGCTGTGCCGTACAGGTCAACCATACACGCACGCTGCTGGCTGTCCATCGTCAGCAGCACCACAGGAGGGCAGTCGCGCGGGGCGCGCAGACGCAGGGCGCCGACAAGCGCTGCGCAGGCCAGGTCACCCGCCTCCAGCCGCGATACGCTGTACAGCGTGTACATGTCCGAGTGCGGGTGCAGCTGCGCCAGCTGGTAGGCCGCGTGTAGCGTCTTGGCCGTGTGCGGTAGGAAAAGCTCGCAGACGCAGCACACGGCGACGGGCACGGCAGACAGCAGCCGCTGCGCCTCGGTCGATTGCAGCAGCGCGAGCATGAGGTCACTCACACCGAGCTCGACATTTGCCACATCCAGTAGCAGCAGCAGGCGAAACGGCGGTGGCTGCGCTGCTGCTGCTGCTGCTTCTGCTGCTGCTGCCGTGTGCATAGCCACGTCGCAGTGACGCAGTCGTGACAGCAGCGCTTCGGTGACGTGTGCATTGTACGCGTGCAGCTCTTGTGGCGTGTAGCCTTGATGTGCGTGACACCAGCTCATGTGTCGCACCATGGCGCACGGCGCCCGCAGCGTCAGCCACGCCGCCTGCGCATGCGCGCGTGACTGCGACGCCGTCGTCGCATCGTCCGTGCTACTGCTTGTGCGTGTGCGCCGCGCGCGTGCTGCCGCCGCGAAGCAAAAGGGACACACGTGCTGTGGCGCCGTAGACAAGCCACGCTGCAGATACGTCTGCGCAAAGTGTTGCACCCAGCGTGCGGCACCGCTGCCGGGGAAGTACGACACGTCCACGCACACACCCGTCGTGTGCTTGCGCACGTCGCACGCGCGCGAGCGCGCTGCTGCTGCTGCTGCTGCTGCCGTCGTTGTCGTTGTCGTGTGAGTGCTGCAACTGCTGCTGCTGACGCTGCGTCGTCGTCGTCGTCGCAGCGGTGACGTGGCCGATGGCGCACGCCTCGCTGCAGCATGTGTGCTGTTGGCTGCTGCTGCTGCAGTAGTGGACGACGTGCTAGTGCAGCTGCTGCTGGTCGACTTGGCTCGTTGCGAGAGTGCGGTGGCAGCAGCCATGCATGCCATGCGACACGCCTGCGCGACACCGCACACACGCACACGTCGACGCCACATTGTGCGGCAAGCTAGCACACACACATACACACACACAACAAACAAGCAGCACAGCAAGTGCAAACAACGAATGCTGTCTTGCGCAGCAACTGTCAGTCAGTGTGTGTGTATACAAAACGCAATTTGCAATGCAACTAGAGTACATAACAGCACGTGCACACACACACACACACACAGACACGTAACGTTACGGCGACGTGACAAGGCTAGGCAAACGTGGCAGCGGCTGCGGCACACGTGCCAGCCGCGCGTAGCGCACATCGTCCTCGCTTGCCAGGCACGACAACACACGCGCTGCACCACTGCCGCCGTGCTGAGCTGCTTGCGTCGCGGCCGCGTCGAGCAGCGTGTGGGCGTCGTCGGGCCACGTCATCGCCTCGAGGTGCAGCCGCACGCGCTTGGCGCGCTCTTGCAGTGCAATGAGCATCTGCGGCAGTCGCGCACGCAGCTCGTGCTGTCCGCCGTGGCAGCCCACGAACAGCGCAGCCGGCCGCCGCAGCGGCACATAGTGCTCGGGCAGGTGCTCGATGCCGCGCTCGGCGAGCAGCTTGCACAACACATAGCTGATGCGCAGCGCACTGACGTACACGGCGCCCCACACACGCTGCTGCTGCGCTTTGCGTGCCATGTACGCGCTGACATGTGCATTGTACCGCGCCACACGTCGTGCCGCCACCACCACACGACGCACTGTGTGCGCGTACGCCGTCTCCAGCGCGAGCAGCTCGCACACTGCCGTCCACTGTCGCAGCACAACACACGCGCCACCCTCGTCCGCGTTCGCCTGCTGCTTCTTCTTCGTCGTCTTGTCGTCGCCGTCACTCGCGTCACGCTGTGCGTGCGTGACGAGCGCACACGCACGCGCGTACGCGTCGCGCAGACGATGCAGTGTGGGCACGAGCGTTGTCTGCACCAGGGCGACGGCGTCGTGTGCGGCGGCGTGTGCACGCGGTACACTGCACGCCGTGTAGCACGCCTCACGTGTGGCGGGCGCACACACGACAACGCAGTGCTGCTGCAGCGCCCGCGTCACGGCGTTGTGCTCCTTGTCATCCTCCTCGTCGTTGTTGTTGTCGTTGTGCGTGTTGTCGCTGCTCTCTGTTGTCGTCGCTGCTGCCGTATTGCGCTTGTCACACACGCGCAGTGGTGCGTCTTGCTGCTGCTGCTGCTGTGCATACGCAGCCGCCGCACTGCGCCACAACACATCACAGCGCCATCGACTCTGCTCCACCACAGCGCCGATGTCGATTGTCACGCGCATCAGCTGCACACTCGTCGTCGTCGTCGTTGCTGTTGCTGCGTCGGGTGTTACGTCGTCACGACACGCAAAGACGACAGTGAGCGACTGCGCGGCGGCCACGTCCGACACAAAACGTCGCACAACGCGCATGCAGCAGTCGTTGCTGTCACTGTCGTCGACGTTAGCGGCCGCATCGTGTGCAGCTGCTGCCGTCCTCGTCGTGCAGCTGTGTGACTGCAGCCGCTGTACGAGGTCTGCCGCATCGGCGTGTGCCGTCGTGTGCGTCACTGCGCCTGCGCGCGCAAAGTGCAAGCACACTGGCAGGCACGCAGAGGACGACGTACACGACGACGACGACGACGATCTTGTCGTCTCTGTTGCCGTGTTGGCAGAGCAGAGGAGGAGGCCGTGGACGCGGCGCAGTGTGGCCACGTCAACAAAACACGGCGCCTCGCGCAGATACACCGCCGCGACAGGTGACAGCGCGGCGTCGGCGCACATCGCATCGCCCTCGTCATCGCCATCATCGTTGTCGTTCTTGTTCTTCGTGTGCCGCGCCGTGTGTGCGGCCGTGTCGGTGAGTATGCATTGTGCCAGCTGCAGCAACGGCGTCTCTGCATTCGAGCAGCGCTGCTGTCGTCGCCCTTGGCGTTGTTGTTGCTGCCGCTGCCGTTGTTGTTGTTGTTGTTTGCGGCCCCATGTGTCGAACTGCACGCACAGTGCGCGATGCGCCTCGACGCCGTCGCAATACGCGGTGTGCTGCTGCTGCTGCTGCAATGACGATGACAACGTCGTTGGCGACGTGGCTGTCGTAGCAGCAGCATGCGATGTGCTTGGCACTACCACCACGACAGCCACAGACGGTGCTGCTGCTGCTGCTCGTGTCGTTGTTGTCGCATCGTGACTACTGACATCGTCGTCATGGCCAGTACAGCAGCCGCAGCTGCTGTCACTGCTGTCACGGCGGTGCAGTTGCAGCAGCGCCTTCTGCATCACACGCTCGTGTGCCACGGCGGGGTCGTCGTCATCATCACATACGCTCTTGCTCGCCGCTGCTGTCGTCGTCGTTGTCGCCGTCGTCACACTCGTCACGCTGCGCGCCGAGGCTGCTACAGACGACACATCGACGAGTGTGCGGTCGCACCACTGCCGCACGCTGTGCAGTAGCCGCTGTTGTGGTGTACACTGTTGCATGTGTGCGTGCAGTGTCTGCTGAACGCGACGCATGGCTCGCTGCACAACGACACGCTCGCGCCGTGCACGCGTCCACGCCGCGTCATCGCATGACGGTGACACTGCGGTGACGAGAGCAGCAGCAGCAGCAGCAGTTGTTGTTACTGTTGTGACGTTGCGTGCGCGACGTGACGGCACAGACAACATTGCAGCGGCGCTGCTGCTGCTGTTGCTGTCGACGACGACGTCCTTCTTCTGGTCGCTTGCGTCGTGTGTCGTGACGGGTGGCCCGTGCAGATATGAAACATAGCGTCGCATACGCTCACGCGCGTCATGCTGCCCAGCCGTAGTTGTCGCCATCGTCGTCGTCTTGCTGCCACGACGACGACGATGGCTGTGACGTCGCGGTTGTGCTGTTGTCGTCGCTGCTGCTGCTGCAGTCGCTCGCGCCTTGCTTGGCGTCAGTGCTGCTGTTGTTGTGACGTCACTGCCATTGCTCCTACCGCTAGCGCTACCGCTGCTGCTGCTGCTGTCACCGCCACACGTCGACAAACGCGAGCACGCCGACACGCCATTGTCGCACACAAACGCAGCCGCCGCCACGCGCTCCTGCAGATGCGCCAGTGTCAGCGTTGTCGCCGTCGCCGTCGGCGTGTTGTGTCGCGGCTTGTCCATGTTTGTTGTGTAGGACAGCCGATGCAGCGAGGACGACGACGACAGCATGTGCTGTTGTTGTTGCTGTTGTTGCTGTTGTTGCCGTGACGACGATGACGAGAGCAGCGATAGCTGCTGCAGCACAGCACGTGTGCGCGCTGCCGCCGAGGCCATGTCTGCCGTCGTCAGCACGTCACGCTTCGCCAGCGCAGGCAAGCGTGTGTGTAACGGCAACGCTTGTGCCTTGTCGTCGTCGTCTTGCTGCTGCTGTTGCTGCTGCTCTTGTAGTTGCCGTTGCTTCAGTGTCTGTCGCAAGTCGAGCAGTCCGCTGCGCATTGTACTGCGTAAACTGCGCGCACCACCACCACCACCACCACCGTCGTCGTCGTCGTCTGCACTCGCCTGCATCGTCGTCAGCGGTGGCAGTCGTGGTGTGGTGCTGACAAGCACATTGTTGTTGCCGCCGTTGTTGTCGTCATGGTTGTTGTTGTTGTTGTTGTTGCCCAGCCTGCATGTTGTGGCTGCGGCTGCTGTTGCCGCCGTCGCGGTGCGCACGAGCCGCTCGACGTCGTGCGTCGTCAGCGTCGCGTGGCCAATCGTGTCGTTTAGCGTGCCCACGGGCGAGTGTCCACACCGCCGCGGCCGCAGTGACGGCGATAATGTGTGTGTGTCCGTGTCGCCTTGCGCTGAGTCAAAGTCAAGGCGCTCATACACCTCTGCGTCGGCGTCGCTGTGCGTGGCATCGATGTTGTTCGTGTGCAGCGTAGACGTGTGCTGCGTGGGCAACGACGGTGTGGCGACGGCGTGCGCACGCACACCGCGTCGCGCCGACGCGGAGCTGCGACGCTGTGTGTACATGGTGCACACGCTACGACGTGTGTGTGTGTGTGCAGCAAAAAGAACACGACATGCAACACATTGTCGTACAAGACACACATACAACAGCGACAACATGTATGTATGTGTCTGTGTGTGTGTGTGTGTGTATCTTCTTGTAGCAGCTAGCTACGCCGTACAGCGCGGCAAACCAGATAGCGCGCATAGGCCTCCACCTCACGCGCACTCAGCGTGTCGCTCACTACACCCGGCATGACCTCGACGACACCGTCGCCGCTACCGTCATCGTCGCCGTCGGCGTCGCGCTCGTCAGCGCCGCTGCCGCCACTGTGGCTGTCATTGGTGCGCGTGTGCATGGCTGCCACGGTGCGCGGCAGCAGCCACGCATCGGACAGCAGCAACACACGCCGCTCGAGCACATGCCGCGTCGTCGTCGTTGTCGTGACCATGTTGTCATCGTGCGTGTCGCCGCCTGACACAGCGGCGTTGCTGCCGTGTTGCAGTGTGCATGTCGCACGTGGCAGTGTCGCTATGCACTGCAGCACGGCGCTCAGCGTGTAGGCGCCGCCGCGTGTGTACCACAGCGCATCGTCGCCCTCGCGCTCCGTGCTTGTGCCGTGACGGCAAGCCTCGTCGTGCTGCATCAGCCGTCGCCGTGGTGGCATCACTGCCGTGCAAGGAGCGGCGACGCCGACGCCCACGGGCACTACACGCAGTACACGACGAGCTGCAACAGCGGCAGCACCGCTCCTTTTGTTGTTGTTGTCACTCCGCGCGTGCACGCGACGTATAACACGCTCGGCAATGTCGAGCATGACGCGCATCACGGGGCGTACCTCGTGCGCGTGTGCAAACAACACGAGAAACACGACGCGACACGGCAGCGCAGTCAGTGACACGTCCACGCTGTGCGTGACATTGCCACCTTGCTGCTGTTGCTGTTGTTGTTGTTGTTGTTGTTGTTGTTCATGCAGCTCGACAAGCCCACGCCACGCGCTGCAGGCGTGCCGCCACACACGTGCCACGTCTGCCGCCACACACGCAAACGACGCCTCCTCGCTGCTCTCCGGCTTGCGGTCAATGACACTCTGGTAGCGCACACCGAGTGCGTGGTAGTCGCTCGCCGCGTGTCGCATTGCCGCATGCAGACCGCTGCTGTTGCCGTCGTTGCGCTTGTCGTCACCGTGTGGTGGCGTCATGGCGAGCATGGCGCGCGTGACGGCCGCCGCGTCCGTCGCCGTCAGGGCACGTAGTGCAGCGGCGGTGCCCTTGTACGGCAGCTGTGCGTACAACGCAGCCGCCTCGGGCGTATGTGCAAAGCAGCGCAGTAGTGCACGCTCGCATTGCGCACCGGCGGCTGCCGAGGGGGTGTGCTCATGCCGTCGTTGCACTCGCGTTGCCGCACGCGCGCCATTGCACGACACGCGTCGCAGTCGTCGCGCACACCACAACATACCACCTACACACACACAACAACAACAACAACAACAACACGCAAAGGTCGTGTGTGCATGCACTTGGCAGCTGTTAGTCACGTCGTCACCACACGATGTACATGCCATCATACAACAACGTCTACACACACACACACGCACACACACACACACACACGTGTGCGCTTTTATGTACACCATCACTGCGCAGTGTCATCGTTAGGCTTGCCACTGCTGTTGTTGTCATTGCCGTTGTGTTCTGCAACATGTTCATCATGTGTCGTCAATGGCTGCTGCTGCTGCTGCTGCGGCTCATGTGTTGTTGTTGTCGTCGTGGCCACACCGAGCACGCGGTCACGCTCCGCGATGTAGCGCTCAAACTCGCGTTCGATGCGCTCCTCGCGTGTGCGCCACCCACCACGGCCACGGCCACGGCCACGACCGTTGCCACGACCCCAGCCGCGACCACCACGGTAGCGATGTGCACCGTATGTGTCACCGTCGTCGGCCTTGTCCTCGTCACCACCGCGCTGCAGGGCGTCGTAGCGGTCGTGGTGCCACTTGTCCTCCTCATCGCCACCACCTCTGCTGCTGCTGCTGCTGCTGCTGGTGGTGTTGTTGGTGGTCTGCCGCAGTCCGTGTGTTGCATCGCCGCCTGACGCTGCATCGGCAGCAACCGCAGCCGCTGTCGCCGACGACGGCAGCGCCACATCGCGACGCAGCAGCACCACGCCATGGTCACGCGCCACCTCGACCCGCAGCGTCGCACTCTCGACAACGCGGCCGTGCATGCTCTTCACGGCGAGGGCGGCGTCTGCGGGGTTGCGGTAGGTGCACAACGCCGTGCCAAGAAAGCGACCAGAGCGCTCGGTGAAGAGGCGGTATGACTCAATCGGACCGAAACATTCAAACTCGCTGCGCAGCGCCGTCGCGCCATCGCGCTCGATGCGCTCGACGGGTATGTTGGCAATGTACACACGACACGTCTTGTCAATGACGATGCCGAGGGGCACGTGGTGCGGACGCGCCGGCAGTGCGCGCTTGTCGACCGCGTCGAGTGGGGTGAACGTGGCCATGATGGTGACGACGACGACGACGGCGACTACTGCAACTATAGCAACCGCGACGATGATGACACAAGACAAGATGCACATGACATGCACACAATGCTGCTTGGCGCACGCAGATGCGCACATGCATGTATGCATTCATGTGTAGCATTCATGCAATATGCAAACAACACACACACACACACACACACACATACACACACAAACATACTGCCGTCATTGTTCGCCACTCGCGCATAGTGGCTAGTGTGGCTTGACGCTCGCGCCGTCCACGTACATGTTGCGCGTCGCCTTGGGCAGTGTCACCTTGAGGCCGTCGTGTTTGCGCTGCTCGAGGCGCAGCTGGCAGCCAAGACGTGAGGTGGGCTGCGGAAAGAAGGCCATGTCGATCATGTCGTCCTCGACGTCGGACGGGGGCGGAAAGGTGGCCATGGCCGCCGGCTCGAGGTACACGTGACACGTCGAGCACGCACACGCCCCGCCGCACGCGCCCTCTACCGGCAGGCCGTGCGCCGCACACACGTCCAGCAGCGTCTGCCCTTCGTACGCCGTCACCTGCCGCGTCGTGCCATCTTGCAGCACAAAGGACACGTGCAGTGGCTTGCTCGTGTCGCCCGTGTTGCCGTGCGCACGCGCGGCGGCGTGCAGCGCGGTCATGCGTGTGTGCGCGCCGTGACAGGGCCACCACACAGCCGCCACAACACCACAGCTGCTGCTGCTGCTGCGGAGGCTACAGCGGCTCACTGCCGCAGCACGGCGCCACATGACTGTACTACACTACTCGTCACATGCACAGCACACGCACGCGCAAAGGTATGGTCACATGCACACAGCACACACACACAGCACACACACACACACACATATACACATACGTATGCATGACGCCAACGTCACACGCTACACCATCATACCTTGTCGCGTTATGTTGCTTACACACACATATACACATGTATGTGACAGCCACTGCTGTCGCGTCACCCCTCACCACGGTCATCTGTCACACACATACACACACACATACGCACATGTACACTTAGTCACGCGCGAGCAGCACGCGCTTGACGCCCGCATAGCCAAACTCGCTCCACGCAAACGCGAGCACGGCGGCTGCTGTGCACGCACTCAGGGCGAGCTCGACGAGCGTCGTCTTGGCCACGTACACACGCAGCACCTCCTCGTACGGCGCGTAGAGGCGAATGCCCGACAAGGCGAGCCGCTCCGCGTGCAGCGTGCTCAGCGCCGTGGCGGCGCTGCCACGTGTGACACTGCCTTGCTGACGCATGTGCTGCTCCACTTCTTCCATGTAGGCACGCAGAGCGGCGCCGTCGTGCGCAAAGGCAGACCGCGTATGCGCATTGCTGTGCTGCAGCAGCCCCATCAGATACGTCCGTGCACCCGGCCACGACTGCGCACTGGCGCCGTCATTGCTGCTGCTATTGCTGCTCTTGTCACTCGCCGCTGCGGCGGCAGTCATGTTTGGCTCGAGCAGCGCCTGCACAAACGCGTAGACAAAGTTCACACGCCGCAGCAGCACGTCGACGTCGTGCGCCGTCGCCACGTAGCGCACGCCGCGGAAGGGCTGGTCGGCGAGCTGCGTGCGGTACGTAGAGAAGGTCGCGGCGGGTATCTGCTTGTTCGCGAACACCTCATGCTCAAAGCGGAGGTCGTAGTGGTGGTAGTTTGCCTTGGCCGGCACCATCTGCAGCACAACGCCGTGCGCCGCCGCGAGTGTGTGGGCGAGTTGCTGCAGCAGCTTGCCCTCGGCACTGCGCGTCAGTGTGTCGGACACGTGCATGAACAGCACCTCTCTGTCACGTCGCTGTGCCGCCTCGGCAGCAGCGTCCTTGTCGCTGTCGCTGCTGTACGGCGAGCGCGCTGGCACCGGCAACAGCTCGTCAAGGCACACCACCATACGCAGCCGCTCCACCTCCGCGCTCTTCTGCGATGACAGCCACGTGGCGGTGGCGATGTAGTTTAGTCGCGCCGTCGTCGCGAGCAGCATCGTCGCACTGTACGGCGTCGCCCTTGTCGTTGCTGTTGACGACGTGTTGCCATTGTCCACCTCACCGCTGTCGTTGCCACCTCCTGCTGACGTCGTCATTGTTGCTGCAGTTGCCGCCGTCGTCGTCAGCCGCCGCCACAGCTCCATCGCCGCGACGGCGCCCGACGCGCCCGCCGGGGAGCGCAGCGCGGGGGCAACACCCATCGTGTCGACATTCGCCGTCAACAACACACGTGGCATGCTGGCACGCGTCGTCGTTGCCGCCGTCGCGGTGCTCTTGCGCTGCTCGCGTGGGCGGTAGACGAGCTGGCTGACGAGTGTGTACGCGTCCACCGACGCGCTCGCTACGGGCGACGCAGTCTGCTGCACCTTTGTCTTGTTGCTGTTGTTGCTGCTGCTGTTGCTGCTGCTGTGTGTGCGCGTGCCGACGGCGACGACGAGGCGATCCGTGTGCGCGTCACGAGTTTGCTGCAGCGCACGCAGTAGCGCGTGTGTGTCGTCGCCGCGGGCGATAAAGTAGACGGCAAACGACGACGCACTCGTCGCATAGTGCGCCGCCAGCAGCTGCTCATTGTGTGCGTCCTCGTCACACACCTCCACCAGCAGGCCACGCACCGGTGCGCGCGTTAGCTGTGCCAATGCACGCTGTGTCAGGTGGGCCTCACACGGCACGTACACGGTGCGATGACGATGCACTGCCGCATCGTCAGCAGCGGCAGTTGTGGCGGTGGCGTCGTCTGCGGTGGCCGTGTAAAGAGACATGTCCCCGCGCAGCACGGCCGCGCGCGTGCCATACGATCGGCCCTGCGTGGCGCCAAGGCGGCGGTCGTACATGATGCCACGCTGCACTTCCGTTTCGAGCACAAGCGACGTCATCGCATGCGCTGTCGCTGACGCGCTTGCCGTTGCCGCCGCCGCTGCCGCTGTTGCTGCCAGTGACGACGCCAGGCACAGCGCCGTCACGCACAACAGCAGCAGCCGCCACGGCGAATGTGCAGTGCGTTGCATGACGACGTGTACACAATGAACAGACACAAGAGAGTGTGTGTGTGTGTATGTGTATGTGTGTATGTATTTGCGTGCTAGCACATACAACAGAAGAGCAAGTCAATGCACACCTTCGTTTGTATACAAATGCATGCATGCATGTGTGTCTGTGTGTGTGTGTGTGTGTGTATCGGTACGCTATGCAGCGGTGCTGCTGCTGCTGCTTGTCGTGCCCGTCGACGCCGTTGTCGTCGTTGCAGCCTCGCTTGTTGCGGCGGCGGCGGCGGCATCGGCGTCGTCCTTCGTGTTCGCGTGTGCCTCAATCTCGTCCGGTATGTCGGGAAACTTTGGGTTGTTCGGGTCAATCTCAATCTCGAGCTGCGACGCACGGCTGCGCTGCTTCGTCAGCTTGCCTTGCGCCATGACGGGCTCGAGCATGTACGGGTGCGGCGCGCCGGCGTTGGCAAACGACACCGCCTCCGTGTGGCTGCACAGCGCGGCCATCTCCTGTGGTGGCAGCGGTAGCCCTCCGTTGCGCGCGAGGTTCAGCTCCGTGGCCTCGTGAAAGTAGCGTGAGAGGCGGAAGCCGCAGAGCAGTGTGTCGCAGCCATGCGTGGCAAAGTTGATCGCCTTTTGGTTCAGCATTGCACACCGCGCAAGGGTGGGGCTGAAGTAGTCGATCATCATGTTGACGCGTGCGGCGCGCTTGCCGTGGTTGTGCTCGAGCAGGCGGATGCGCAGGCGCACCATGTCGGCGATGAGCGCGTCGTATTGCTTGGCCCACTCCTTCAGGTCGGCCGGCGCGGCCTCGGTGAAGCGGCGCAGGGCACGGCGGTAGCGCGGCATCATCGCGTGCTCGACCCAGTCACGGAAGTAGTAGGCGTTGTAGAAGCGTCGCTGCGCCGTCAAGAAGACGCTCGCGAAGAACAGCTCCTCGGGCGGGGGCAGTGCACTGTTCGCCTGCGCCTTCTCATAGTTTGGCCGCACCTCGAGCTCCTTCATGACGGCGCGCTCGCACAGCGCAAAGAAGCTCATGCGTGTCGCGCGCAGGTCGGCCTCGAGGGGGAAGTTGTGGTAGCGCTCACACATGTTCGACAGGTTCGTCGTCTCGAGCGGGCTGTAGCCGAGCGTCGTCAAGCCCAGCTTGCGGCACAGTGACACAAGTGTGTGGTTGCCATCGTACGGCAGCGGCTGACTCCAGGCTTGATGCGCGGTCAGGTTGAACGGGTACTGCACAAAGCGCAAGTGATGCGACGACGACGACGACGACGACGCTGTCGCATTGTTGCTGTTGCTGCTCGCAGCTGCCTTGTCCGTCGCCGCGTCTGCGTGCGCCTTGTCGTCGTCGTTGTTGCCGACCATCGCGGCACAGGCGTGTTGTCGATGCGACGACAGCGGCGCCACCACCTCGCGCGCGCGTTGTGCGAGGTGCAGGAGGCGGTACAAGTTCAGCGTCGGCGGCGGCGGGGGCGGGTTGCGCAGCTCGTCGGGCACCATGGCATCGTCCGGCAGCGGCGGCCGCTGTCGCGCAATCGGCGGGGCCAGGCTCGGCGAGGCAATACCATAGTACTGTATGTAGCCGCGCTCGACCTGCTGCTCGAGGTAGACAAACAAGCGCAGCACATCGGCGTCAATCGCCTCCTCGTCGCGGCCGTCGAAGAGCGTGTGCAGGCCCTCGAGGAGCAACACGTCAATGCACTCGAGCTTGACATTGTGCGCAACGCCGGTGAAGAACGCGTCAAGCCACTCGGGCGTCAGCGCCGCCGCGCTGTGCGGCGACACGCGGCGCAGCTGCAAGTGTGCGAGCTGCTCGTCGGTCAGCTCGCTGAGGCGAAAGCCCGACTTGAGCTGCATCGACGGCAGCGATGACGCCTTCAGGCGCTCAAACGAGGGCACAATGCGCGCGCGCATCGGCGCCGCATTCGACACCTCGACCTGCGTCATCTCTTGCTGAAATGGCGGCTGTACAATGAGACCACAGCGCATCACCATCACATAGCCTGCGCGGTCGAGCTCAAAGGCTTGCAGGGCGTCATGCACCGCACGCGACACACTCTGCTGCGCCTCGGTCTCGGCGTTGCCGAGCTCGAGCACGTTGCAGCCCTTGATGATCTGCAGCTGCAGCGACTCGGCGGCCTCGCTGACGTCGAGGGCCATCTTGCACGCCGCACAGCCTAGCTTCGACATGTGCCAGCCCACGGGCGCCGCACACTCGTGCGACCAGTGCTCGAAGACGGTGGATCGCTGCATCGTGTAGCGCGTTCCTTGCACCGTCGCGCGGCCTTGTATGGGCAGCGCCTGCGAGTCGAGCGCCTCGACAACGCCCTGCGGGCCCACCATGCGACGCATCGCCGTCAGCGCACGACTGCCATAGGCCTTGTTGATGCCCGACTCACCTTGCTGCGCCTGCTGCATCTGCTTCTCGACCAGCTCGCGCACTGTCGTGTTGTCGACGTACATGTTGGGCGGCTGCGTCGCGTCACCGCGCTGCACACCAATGCCACGCCGCGACACGCACAGCGCATGCGTGCAGCACACGGCGCGCCGTTCCTGCCGCGGCAACGACAACAGCAACAGCCGTGCGCGCATCGCCCCTGTATGTGTGTGCGTGTGTGTGTGTGTATGACGATAGTCGACGCTATGTTTGTGTGTGTGTGTTTATGTCTATGTATACAGCAAGGACACGATGACACACAAGGTGTACACACACACGCACACTTGCTCACAGCAGCGCGTGCAAAAGCATGTAGTGTGTGTATGTGCACGCACACATGACACTCTCTGTCGCACAGCTATGTACATCCGCGTTCTACATACATCGTTGCATGCACCACACGCTTGTGCATCGCTTCGCGTCACACACACAACAACGTGCATACATATATACATACATACATACATGCACACAAGTCGGCTAGTCGTCAAGCATGCAGAGCAGTGCGACGCCGCGCTCGATCCAGTGCTCGGGCGGTGTGTCGACGCCGCTGAACAAGTCGAGTGAGACGACATAGTTTGTCGACAGCCCCGTCGTCGACAGCGCGCCCGCGCGTGCCGAGGTCTTGTACACGGGACAGTTGTACATCACAGCAGCAGCTCCAGCGGCCACGTTGCCACCGCCAGCCGCCGCCGGCGTTGTCATGGACGACGTCAGCATCGTCGACACCGAGGCGCTCGCCAGGTAGTCGAGCATGTCGCCCGCGAGCTGCTCTTGCTCGTGCTCGTGCTGCTGCTGCAACGTCGCATGCGCGCGCTTGCCGCCCGCGTGTCGCGTCGTTGGCCGGAGGTGTATGACGGGCATGCGCGTATACAGTTCGCCCTTGCGGCTCTCGGCGAGGCAGCGGTGCACCGTGTCGTAGCTCGCGCCCTCGAGGTACAGCCCATGCACGTACACGCCCTCGTCCACGTCGTCGTCAATGTCCTCAGGCAGCTCATAGCCCGTGACGTGTGTCGACAAGATGACCTCGTCAATCGGCAGCGTGTGGGCGCGGCTGTACGTCTGCAGCACACCGGTCAAGAAGCCTTGCGGGAAGTAAAAGCCGCTGATCCAGTAGCTCGCCGGCGCCCCATGGTCATTCCACTCACGGAAGAATTCGACGCGCTGCAGCGTGTCGTCAAACCACGACGCGAGCGGCTTGCGTGACAGGTAGCTGCCCTCGTGCCACGCCGCGGGCACCTGCCCCAGCAACATCGCCTCCAGCATCACCTCGAGCTCCTGCGAGACGACCACCTCGCCACGCAAGGCGGCGCGCAGTTGCTGCAGCGTGAGGCGCAGCTTGTGCAGGATGCCATTGTACACGTCCACCTCCTGCGCCGCCACCGTGCCGAGCGACACCATCGTCCCGTCGACCTCACTGACGCGGTACGTCTCGGCGTGCGCGCGTGACTTGTCAATCGGCGCCGGCAAACGTCGCGCAAACTCGTCGACCATGTCGAGCAGCGTGTCCTCGGTGCTGCGACCACCCGCCACCGCACGCGTGCGCGGCTGCACCGACAGCATCGCCGCCAGCTGCTGCCGCACCGTCATGCGATTGTACATGACATCGGCGTTGTGGTGCAGGCCAAAGATGCTCGGCGGGTCAAAGGTCGGCAGCCGCTGCTGTACGTGCTGCTGCAGCGCCTCGAGCGAGTCCGCCTCGTCAGGCAGCGCATACGCCGCCACCTTGTCGTCCTCGTCGCCGTGTGACACCGCCGCCATGCGCTCTGCCACGCTCGTCGATCGCTGCACGTGCGTGGCGAGGGCGCCGCCGACGATGCGGTCGTACAGCGTCAGCAAACATCGCTGATCGAGAAAGTCAGTGACGCGGCCGCCGTAGTGTATGACACCCACCATGTACCGCAGCGCCGACCATGCCACGACGCCGTCACCGCCGCCGCGCTCTGCCGCTGCCGCTGCCGCTGCCGCCGCCGCGGCCGCGACGGCCTTTGCGTCGTCGCCATCACTGCCGTCGCCGCCACTGCCGCTGCCGTCTGCGGCGCTGCTGCCGCGACGCGCGCCATCGACGGCCACGTACGCGTCAAGCGAGTGCAAACTGGCGGCAAAGTCGGCGTGGTTCCACTCGTACGGTATGTTCCAGCCGAGCGGGCCATACTGCCGGCGCTCCTGCACAACCGCGTGAAACGTGCAGAGGGCGTGGACGAGGTGGTGCCACACCCGCGCGTTGCGCGGGCGCGCGTCCCACACGTCGGGCGTCAGCGCCGCCGTCAGCGTGTCGCGCAGGTTCGCCTTCATCCCCTTGGGCGCCTCCTTGACGAGCTTGACGCCCGCCTGCAGCACCGGCACAGGAAACTGCGCCGTCGGCATCGTCGTCAGCCACAGGCGAAAGTCGTCGTGCACGTCGCCGTGCGCCACGCTCTCGCACACCGCCTCGAGCGCCGGCATCCACGACGTGTACACGTGACAGTTTTGCAAGTACACCCACGCGCCATCGCGCCGTGCATCGCGCAGCAGCGCCTCGGCCTTGGCGCCCTGATCTTGACCAAGCGACAGCATGTGCTTGCGCGTCGCGTAGCCCATGCGCTCGGCAAAGTCAATGAACATCTGCGTCGGGTCGGCGCCCGCGGTGAGCACAAACACAATCGGCGACGCCGGGGTGCTGTCGGCGAAGGCGGCGTCGAGGTCAAACGCCGGACTCTCGACAAACGCGTCGCCGAGCGTGCTCGCGACGAGGCCGGGCAGCGCGTAGCGCAGCAGGTCCTCGCGCATCGCCTTCAGCACGAGCACGCGGTGCCACGCCGTGACCTCGTCGAGCAGCGGCGGAAAGGTCGCGTGGGCGTCGTCGCGTGCGTACCACGCCTCCCAGGCGGCCTCGTGCACGTACACGTCCTCGCGCACCGCCGCCAGCACCGGCACCCGCGCCGCGAGCGCGGCGAGCTCGTTCCACCGCGCCGGTGGCAGCCACACCGGCGCCGGGTCGGCGTCCTCGTCGACGTAGCGGCGGCCCTCGCTGCCCTTCAGCAAAAAGGCCCACTCCTCGTCGCGCAGCGTGCCCTGCTGCTGCGCCAGGTGCACGTAGAGCAGAAACGCAAACGTAAGCTTGTCCTTCTCGAAGAGGCCACGGCAGACGGTGCGGTACGTGCGCAGCGTCAGCGCCGGCAGGAGCAGCGCGACACGCTCGGCAACATGGTCGACGCGCTCGGTGCGCTGCAGCGTCTGCGCAAAGAGCTGCTTGAAAAAGGCGAGTGAGTTGTGGTACATGTGGTCGAGTCCGCTGAGCTGCGACAACACCGCGTACAGCGTCGACCCGCGCGTCGCGACGGGGCGGTAGCGGTTGCGCGCCGTGTCAATGTCGCGCTGCGTGTCCTCGGCGACGCGCAGGGCCTCGCCAACGGCCTCGCTCGTCGCCTTGGCGTCTTGCAGGGCGTTGACGAGCTGCTCATTGTCAAGGATGGTGCCGCCCGTCGAGGCGGCGAGGAGCTGCAAGATGCGATTCTCAAGCTGCTGCAGCTCGCTCTTGCCGTGGGCAATGTCGAGCACGGTGCGGTTGGCGCGCTGCTCGAGCTCGGCGTACTCGAAGCGGACAACGTTGGCGAGCAGCTGATTCTCCAGTCCGGCGCTCGTGACGGTGAAGTTGACAATCGTCACCTTGATCTGCAGCTCGGGCAAGTAGTGCGGGTTCGGCAGCGACGTCGCGAGGTAGAGGCGGAAGTTTGGGTCATAGTCAATCTCCGTGTCGCCGAGCCGTATGAGCTGTCGCCCCTGCACCCGCCGCGTCTGCCGCAGCAACACCGCGTCCAGCGCGGCGTCGAGCGACTCCTCGACATTCTCGATGAGCACCGGCAAGCCGACGCGGATGGCGTTCTCGAGGGTGCGCATGTAGTTGCTGCCCTCGCTCAGGCGCACGACGCGCAAGTTGCGGTCGCGCTCCGCGGCACGTATCCAGTTCACCGCCTGCCCCTGCGGGTCAATGCACAGGCACCAGCGCTGCGACAAGGACACGACGACGCCATTCTCGACGCTGAACGGGTCGGGCGGCAGGCCCTGCTGCAGCCACGACTGCACACGCACAGGGTCCATGACGCTGTCGAGGCGGAAGCCGGCGGCGTCGACAGGGATGTCAAGCTCGACGCACTTGGCGTGCCAGTCGGCGAGCATGCGTGCGCGATAGGGCGCCGTGAACGGGCCCAGGTACGCAACAAAGGCGGCCGCGAGGGCCGTCTTGCCGACATTGGTGCGCTGCTCCGCGCGCAGCGTGGCGACGGTGCGCGTCCAGCGCGCCTGCTCCGACGACAGACCGCTCATCAGCTGCTCCGCGCGCTGCAGCCGCACCGTCGTCAGGGCAATGTCGTCCTCCAGCTGCTTCTTCTTCGCCGCATTCTCGTGCATCTGCGTGCGCAGCTGCGTCAGCTTGTCCTCGATTTGTTGCAAGAAGCCGCGGGCGTCGTGCAGGGCGTGCGTCGCGGCCGCCAGCTTGGCCTCGGCCTCGGCGAGTCGCTGTCGCTTGGGCGCCACCACCTTGACCACCTCGTAGTAGTTGTGTATCGCCAGCACCCACATCGCCAGTGACTTGCACGCCCGCGAGCTCTTGGCAACTTCGTCGGGCTGAAAGTCGGCATTGTGCACATACTTTTGTATCGCCCGTATCGTCTTCTCGGTCAGCTCGTCGCGCTTGTAGTTTTGCAAGTCCTTGATGAAGTCCATGCGGCTCATGATGAGCTTGGCGCGATCCCAGCTCACATCGCGCTCGCCGAGCAGTGTCAGCACCGCCTCGAGCACGAGCACCACGCGCGCGGCCGGCTTCTGAAAGCTGCGGACTTCGCGAATGTCGTCGGGGCGCAGCTCGGCAAGGGCCGCCTCGGCGGCTTGCAAGATGGGCAGCGCCTTGTCCAGCTCGGCCTGACACTCGGCGCGTATGCCGTCCGCCTCGGCTTGCACCCCCGCCGCCACCTCCTCCTCGCGCGCGCACTGCGCCCGCACCACCTCGGCCGCCTCCTGCTCCTTCACCACCTTGGCCATAATCTCCTCCGTCTCCTTCGCCGCCTGCAGCAGTCGCGGCTGCATCTCGACTAGCTTGACCTTCATCTCGTCGACCGTCTGCTGCGTCGTGCACAGGGTGTCGAGACCGCCTTGGTAGCGACGCAGCTGCTCGGCGCTGCGCTGCTGCTGCTCGTGCAGCAGCGTACGGTAGCACGTCAGCAGTTCAAGGTACGACGTCGGGGTCGTGTAGTTGCGCCGCCGCAGTTCCTCGTAAAACTCCTCGCTGCGCGCCTGCACGTCCAAGTGCAGCGACACACACAGCCGCGTCAGCTGCGACGTCGTCGCCGCGTCGACGCCGGGCAAGTCGTGCAGCACACGCGCCGCAACGGCGCGCAGCGCGTCCGCCGGCCACTGCTCAAACCAGTCAATCGTGCAGCAGTTGACGAGCGAGGGAAAAGTGCGCAGGCGACGCCGAAACGCGTCACCGACTGGCGAGAGCGCGAGGACGACGTGCAGCAAGTCGCGGCACAGCGCGACAAAGTGACTGACAACGACACCGCGCGTGTCTGCCTTGCCGGCCGCCGTCGCGAGCGGGCGCACCGCGTCGACGATGCGGTCGACGTCCTCGGCGAGCATCAAGTTGGGCACCTCGCCGCTGTTCAGCAGGTTGTTGACGTCCTCGAGCATCGCCTCGTGGACCAGCTGTGCGTCGGACAAGAAGAACACCGCGGCGCGGCTGCGACAGCCGCACTCGAGCAGCACCGTCTTGAGACAGTCGCGGAACGTGGCCATGGTGAAGCCGCGTGTGACGGCGACCTCGTGCACCGGCAAGTCGCAGATGAAGGCGGCAAGCTTGCACAGCGACTGCCTGCCTGTGCCGCCCATCCCGACCAGCAGCGCGTGACCGCGTGGCTGGCGCAGGATGCGGCAAATGCGCGACACGTGCGCGATCGCGTCGGGGAAGAGGACGAGGTGGGTGTCGGTGTTGTGCTCGAGATTGTACGCGTTCTGGTAGTCCATCAGCACGTCGTGCACACGCGCCAAGTACGCCTCGTCACCATCGTCGTCGTCCTTGTTGCTGCTGCTGCTGCTCTTCTTCGGCTTCTTCTCATCGTCGTCATCGTCGTCGTCGTCGTCGTCGTTGTGCTCCTTGTCAACGTCGTCACTGTCCTCGTGCTCGTCGGCGACGACTTCGGCGTACACGGCACGATCGCGACGCATATAGTCACCAAAGAGCAGACGCTTGTAGCGCGCTCGCCATGGGAACTGCAGGGTCGTGCGGCACACGCGCGACAGCGTCCGCCACCACCAGCGCCGGTCATCGGCGTCGACGAGGCGGTCGTGGAAGGTGCGCGTAACCTCGTGCACAAACACGCGACACAGCGCCGCGGGCGTGGGTGCGCTGTGCGGTGTCACTTGCATGATGCCCTGTATGACCTTGGCAAAGTCGCGCAGATTGAATGTGTAGTGCGACCGCGTCGGCGTCGGCAGCTTCTCGCGCACAATGCACTGATAGCACTCGCGCGTCGCCTCCACGAGGCGCGTCGCCAGGGTGGCGAATGCGTCACCACCACCACCACTGGCAAGAGCAGCCACGTCGTCGTCGACGCCGCCGCCGCCGCCCCGCCAGGCGCGCAAGAAGCCGTGCAGAATGCTGCCAAAGATGTGCTGCATCGACGTCGTCGACAGCGCGGGCTGACAGAGCAACACAAAACGTGACGTCAGCCGCGACGGCATCGCGTTGCGGCCGCCACCAGGCACTCCACACGCCGCGAGCAGCACCACATCGTGCACCTCGGTAAACGTCGCCGGCTTCTTGTGCGTGTCGTAGAAGCCGTGCTGCGTGATGAGCTGACGCAGCAATTCGAGCGGCGGCGACGCGCCGTAGCGCTCGAGTGCTGGCATGTTCATGTCATCCACAAGGAGCACCGCACGCTTGCCTGGCGTGGGCCCGAGGACGTGGCTGCGCACCTTGTACAACTTGCTCTGCAGCCGCTCGACCACGTCACGGCTGCGCGTTTGTGCCGAGAAGGTGGTCGCCGTGTACTCCCACGTGGCGGCCGGGTCATCGCCGCGCAGGCGGTCGCGCAGCAGCGCCGTGATGCTTGTCGTCTTGCCCGTGCCCGTCACACCATTGACGAGGACGTGCTGCCGCGCGCTCGCCGTCAGCACCCCGAGCAGCGTCTCGAGCGCCAGTGTCTCGGCGGTGGGGACGATGCGGTCAAAGTACGGCGTCTGCGGCTCGAACACGTACGTCGGCACAAGCGAGCGCCACGTCACGAAGCGACACGACGGGCGGTGCACGACACAGTCGTACACGCTCGCGTTGTGCGGCATGACGGCCGCGTCCGCCATGACGGGCAGCACACGACGCAGCAGCGCCGTCAAGTGCGCGCTAAAGGCGTCGCGCGCGTCGTCGCGGATGTTGCCGCCCACAGCCCACACCACCGCCATGACAAAGTACAAGTCAAAGAGCCGCTCGCTCGTGTCCGCCTCGTTGACGCCCATGTCGTGTTGTGCAGCAGCAGCAGCAGCAGCCGTGGTGGTGGTGGTGGCTGCCGCGGCCGAGTCGGCATCGCTGCGCGCCGGTGCACACACCGCATCACGTGGCCACAGCCGGCCACCACCGCCGCTATCACTGCCGTCGCCGTCGCCGTTGCCGCCTTCGTCCTTGTCGAGCGCGTGTGCGTCACGCTCGCTTGTTTGCAGCAATGCGTCCAGCAGCGTCACACAGTTCATCGCGAGCTGTGCGTCGACCGACGGCACCCACTCACGGCAGTGCGTGCGCACAAACGCGAGCGCGTCGGGCAGCACCGCGTCGAGGAGCTGCAGCAGTCGCCGAGGGCGCAGCGCCGCGTGCGCGCGCGACTGACGCGCAACGAGGCTGCGCACGAGCGGCCGCCACCCACGCTCGCCGTCGAGGTAGTACGGCTCCATGTACACCATGCCACAACGCGACACCGTCGCCGGTGACGCGACGCGCAAGTCGGCCACCTCGAACACAAACGTCGCCGTCGGTGGCAGCTTGATGCGCTCACCATTGAACAAACAGAGCATCTTGTTATCGTCAAGCACCGTGTTCATGTTCTCAATCCACAGCGCATCCACCGGGCCGTCAAAGACGACCCAGTGGCGGTCTGCGCTGCCGTGTGCGGCGCGCACGACGTGTCGCGCCACGTCGCTCAGTATGCCATCACTCCACTCGCGCGTGACGTCGTTGACATGGCCGTACAGCTCGCCCATCGACACCGACTTGGGGTTGAGCAGGTACGTGTGTACCGTGTTGTACAGCGCCGGCCGCGACGTCGTCGCCACCGCACTCGCCGCCGCCGCCGTGTCGTCGCCATCATTGTCGCTGCTGTTGTTGTGGTGGTCGTCGTCATTGTCGGGCGTGGTCGCGCCAGCCGCGTCAATGTCGACGGTCCTGAGCGACGTCAGTGCGCGTTGTGTGGTGCGCAGCACCGTCGTCTTGCCGCTGAACGTCTGACCGACGAGCATGATGCCGTGACGCACCGTGAGCGTGTCGTACAGCTGCAGCGCCTTCGTCACGAGCCCGGGCACGGCCTCGAGGCCGGCATCGACCAGCTCGTGCGCCAGGCGGTCGCGCAGTAGCGCACTCGTCTGCTCAGCGACGGCGACGCCGGGAAAGAGGTCGCGGACGAGGGCCATGAACAGCACCGTGTCGTCGCGCAGAAACTTGGGCACGTTCGAGTCGCGCATCGCGCGTATGAGCAGCACATCCTCGGCCTCGTCAGGGTGCTGGCGCTTCAGTGCGCCGGCGAGCACAAGGATCGACTTGACAGCACGCATGCCAAAGTCGTAGTGGTCCTGCTTCGACAGCTGCTCCGAGCTGAGCTTGTACAGCTGCACCATCTTGCGCGCCAACGTGCGCGCGTCACTGAAGCCTTCGCTGTAGAACATAATCTCTGCAATGAGTGCATAGTCTGGTATCATCATGCAAATCGGCCGGAAGAGCGCCTTAAGGTTGTCGGGCAGCTCCGTGCGGCCGGCGTAGCCGGGGTTCATCGTGATGAAGACGCCAAAGTTGCTGCTCAGGCGGATGGCGCGGCCGTCAAACGTCATGCGCGCACGCCGCTCGCGCAGCGCCGTCGTAATCTCAAGCATCTGCTGCGCCACCACAGACAGCACCTCGAGCTCGATGCGATTGAACTCGTCAAAGCAGGCCCACGCGCCGGCCTGTGCAAGTCCGGCGAACATGCGCGACATGGTCTTGTAGTTGATGCCGTCACTGCAGTTGAACACAACCACCTGCCGCGCCAGCGCCTTGCCAAGGTCCTTGACCGACTCCGTCTTGCCCGTGCCAGCCGGGCCCTGTGGTGCCGCGCCGAGGTTAACGGCCAGCGCACTCGTGCACGTCAAGAAGGCGCGGTCTGTCAGCGGTGTAATGACGAGGCGGGGCTGATTGCCAAGATACTCATAGCCGTACCACAAGTGTGCATCACAGTGCCGTATCGACACCAGTCCGGCCGCACGACGACTGACCCCACCCATGTTGCCATCCTCGCCACCACCATCACCACCGCTACTGCCGCTGACGCTGGCATCTGCACTCTCCCAGTAGTAACGCAGCTGCCGTGTCCAGGCAAAGTCGCCGCTGTGTGTGACGTGCTCGTCGCACAGCTCCTGCACCATGTCGCGGCTGTGTACATTGAGCACAATGAGCGTACACACCAAGGTGCGCTGCAGTGGCGCAAGTGGCGTCTTGACAAGCTGCACAAGGCGCAGCAGCTGCTGCTGGTAGTGTGCGTGGTACGACGACAAGGCGGCCTCGGCAATCGCCACCTCGACTTCGCTTGTCCACGCGACCATGTCAACCGCCTGCACACACTGTGCCGGGTGGTCAAAAAGCCACTGCTCCCGCGCCGTGTGCTGCGCGTGTGCGTCGACGGTGCGTCGCATGTGTGACATGAGTGACACACGCATCGCCAGCTCAACTTCCGTCAGCCACTGCTCGATGCCACCGACGGCGTACACGGGCGCGTCAAACAGCACCACCTCGCCCTCGGCCGATCGCATACCCACCGCCTCGGCGCTCTCGTCCTCAGCGAAGCAGAGCGCGGCCATGTTGTCAAAGCACTTGGACAAGTGTGGCTGCACCGCCTGCGGGTTGCGCACATCAGACAAGATTGACAGCAGCTCGTCATTCGACAAAAAGTAAAAGCGCGGAAAGGCGGCTCGCTTCGTCTCGAGATACTGCTCCAGTCGCTTCTGTATGACGTCCATCGCCGCGTTGCTCGCCTGCAGCCGCTCGAGCGTGTCGCCATCCGTGCATATACGCAGCACGTTGCGCGTCGTGCTCGCACGCGACGTCAAGTCGCGATAGAGACGGTCAATGGCGTCAAACTGTGCACTCTCGTCGGGCAGCTGCTCCTTGATGTCGTCGCTCGCGAAGATGAACTCGAGGTACAGCCAGCTCTTCTGCAGCGTCACCCACTCCTCGAGCACGCTGGCGACGCGGCGCAAGTCAGCCACCCAGCGCTCCACACGCTCGCGCACCGGCGCCAAGAAGCGCGATGCCATCATCGTCTGCAGCTCAAGTTGGTGGTCCTCGAGCTGCTGCGTCACATCATCAAGCGCGTCAAGAATGCACACACCACTGCGTGTCTGGTGCGGCTTCGTGACAAACTCCACACCGTCCCACACCCGCGCCATCTCGTCGAGGTCACTGCCAATCTTCCACTCGCCCGTCGCCAGGCCCGACTGTTCGGCAAGCAGCTCGCTGACGGCAAACACGTTGCGTTCTTGCAGCGTGCGCAACGTCAGCTCTTCTTGGTAGTCGCTGCCACCGCCCACGACCGCCGCCGCCGCTGCCGCCGCCGCTGCCGCTGTGCTGTTGCTCATAGCCGCGGCGGCAGCCTGCAGAACAGCAGCCCAGTGCTCCGATGTCATGTGCGGGTTGCAGCAGTCGTGTATGACAGCCATGCGCTGCCGCACAGCCTGCAGCTCCGTAATGACGTGTGGTCCGACGTCGTCCTCGTAGTCGTGCTCCTGCACCGTGCCGGCGACGGCGGTGGCGCGGCGCAGCATCTGCTGCACCTGCTCCTCCATCGCGACCGCGTCAAGGTGAGCGACCGGGCAGTCGAGCCAGTGCGCGAGTCGCTCGTGCAGCAGTTGCAGCAGCGTCCACAACTCACGACGCGCCTCGTAAAGAGTGCGCACGTCACGCACGCACCCCGCATCGACCGCAGGAGGCACGTCAAAGAGCGCAGCAAAGCGCGCCAAACGCTGCGCACGCACCTCGACGTCGTGCAGCTTGACCGCGACGTCATCAAGGTACAACAGCGTCGGCTCCGCGCGGTCCGCCAGCGTCGCAAACTCGTCGCCGAGCAGCAGCTGCTGCAGGCTGAGGCACTCGTCCTCGACCATTGCAGCCTCGCCACGCAGCAGCTCGAGGTGCGCCGGCATGTGCTCCTCAATGAACTCCTCGGCATGCATGCGGGCCTCGTCAAAGATGACGTGCAACGACGGCGCCGCCGTGCCTGCGCTACTGCCCAGCGTACGCTCCTTCAGCTGCCTGTCCTCGTCGTCGACGAACTCGACTTGCTGTCGCTCCATCAGCTCGCACAACGTCTCGGCTTGCACCACGTCCGCCTCCGTTGCCGGCTGCGCCGCGGTGATCGCCTTGTACTCGGCCACGTAGTCGGCAAACTCGTCAAGCGTCGTCGGCCGCGAGCCCAACACGCTCGCCTTCTGCTTGAAGTACGCGTTGAGGGTAACAATGGCGTCGTGCGTCGTCGCCCGCAGCGCGGCGTCGGCGCTGACGCGCAGCGCGTGCATGTGCGGCTCGACCTCCGCCTTCTGCTTTGCCGCATTGATCCACAGAGTGTGACCGACAAAGGACGTAATGAGAACGCGTAGCGCGGCCTGCGCCTCTTGTATGCGCTGGTATACGTGCGCCATGAGCGCACACGTCAGCGTCGTCGCGCCAGCGTCGCTCAGCATGGCGCGCTCGAGCTCAGCCCACGGCTGCGTCAGAAAGTGTATGTACGGCAGCGCCGTCGCGTAGCTGCTGACACGCGCATTCGCCTGCACATAGTCGTCATGCACGAGCCGCAGGACACTGTCGCGTAAGAAGCGCACTCGCACATCGCCGCGCAGCTCGCCTGCAATCGCCCACACACGCGGCGTGCGCGCAAAGTACGCCTTGAAGAACTTGATGTCGCACAGCCGCAGCGGCGACGCCGCCGCGTCCACGCAGCCGTCAATCACATCGGCGAACACCGCGTGCACAGCCGCCTCGGACGGGTTCAGCAGCAGCGTCGTGGCGCTTGGCTGCAGCAACACCTGGAAGCCGATGCGCCACCGCTCCTCGTGCTCTTGCGCGCGCAGCGTGTTGTACAGCGTCTGTATTGCGCCAAGCGCACTCGCAAACAGTCGCTCCGCCGCCATGCTGTCGCACAGCCGCACAAACACGTCGAGCAGTGTGTACTCGACAATGCTGCGCTTCAGTTCGCGCATGCGGCGCAGAACGTCAGCCTTTGCCTCGAGCATCGACTGCGTCTTGCGGCGCACATGCACATGCGCCGCACCAGCCGCAGCGGCTGCCGCCTCACTGCTGCGCGCATTTGCAAGCAGGTACTGCTCCAGCGCTTCGCGCGTGTTGAGGTTGGGCACATTGGCGTTGCGCTGCAGCACGTCCATGAGCCGCGCAAGTCGGCCCTCGAGGCGCTCCATTGTTGCCGCGAGAGCATTCGCGGCAGCCTGGCGCTGTCGCGCCTGTTGCGCGGCAAAGTCGTCTACTGTGTAGTCGTGCTTGCCCTGCGCCTCGTACGCGACGAGCGAGGTGACGGCAAGCTCGTGTGCGGCCTTGTGCAACTCCATGCATGGCTGCGCAAAAGTGCGCTTGGCGAGCAACAGCTCGCCGGCGAGCGCGCGACGCGTGGCCGCATACTTGCGCGCGCGCGTGGCGGCGTACAGCCGCACAAACGCCTTGTGCAGAAGATAGCGTGCAAAAAAGGGCACCTTGCGCAGCACGTTGAACAGCGACGACTCGCGGGCCCAGTCGGCGAGGCTGATGACTTCCGATGGCCGACCAGGGCAGATGTGCACAATGCCGGACGCACTCATGATGTAGTGCTCCGCCTGCTCACGACCACGCGGCACGACGCATAGATCATAGGGGCGAAAGTGCAGTTGCCGCGGCGCCGCGTTGAGCAAGACGTACTTGACATGTGTGCCGCTCCCGTGCGCGGCGAAGAACGCAATAGCGTCCTCGGCCGTGCGCATGGTATGCAGCAGTGGTTCGTCGTCTGGTGCGGCACGCGTGCGGTCAACGTTGAAGCGTGGTCGTCTGCTCGCGCGTTGGATCATGCGCAGTAGCTCGCAGTCACGCTCGTCGGGCGCGCCCGTGTGCACATCACTCGACATTGTTGCCTGCCCCGCACTCGCGCCATACGCATCGTCGCTGCCGCCCATTGTCGGTGTCGTTGTTGCGTCTTCGTGCGACAGCCACGGCACGCCGTCACTGTCCTTGTCACCGTCACCGCCACGCACGCGCACGCGACGAGCCGCCGGTCCTGGCACCACAGCAACCCCACCAAAGCTGAAGTTGGCGGGCGTCTGGAAGCGATAGAGCCGTGTGGGCTGCGTGGACATTTGCAGCGTCTGCTCGACACGCGACGCTACTGGGTCGGCAGACTGCGTCGGTGCAGTCATGTGCGCACTGGCCGCATGCAGCCGAGCGCGAAAGGACGACGGAGGCAACGACGACGACGACATGACTGCACACAACGGCGTCCAGCTTGTCTCCACGTCGCGTCTCTGCAGAGATGGCTAAGCCAGTGTGTGTGTGTGTGTGTGTGTATGTGTGTGTGCTTGAGCAAACTGACGACAAGCAAACAGAGCATACTCATATACAGTGCAGCAACAGCAAGTCAGCAGCTGCACATCGATGCCATTTCTGCAGCAGCAGCAGCCATGCTGCTGCTGTGCCTGTGCGACGACGATGACGGCACGGGTGTGTGCACAATGTGCGACAGCAAACGCGCGCGTGGCGCGAGCACCAGCGCCTCTGCCGCGGCGTCGCTTGCCTTGTCGTCGACACGCAGCCACACGACAGCATCGTCGTCGTCGTTGTTGTCATTGTCGCCGTTGCTGCTGCTGCTGTTGCCGTTCGACTGCGGCGCCGTCGTCGACGGCATCGCCGCGGCGCGTGTGTGACGTGATCGCTTGCGTGTTGCAGCCGTCGTTGCTGCCGCACGCGCCACCGCGTCATCGTCCTCGACCGTCATCGCCGCCTCGCCTTCTGTGCTGTTGCTGCGGCTTGTTGTTGTGCGTGTGCGCTGTGCCGTGACGTGCGCGAGCTCCTCGTCGTACACGCGCTCGTGCACCACATCAGCCGCACCACACGCGAGCGTGGCAATGGCACGACACACCGCCGCCACCACGCACGGCGTCACACGCACAGCACACGCACCGTCACTGCCACCGCGCTGTGCACGCGCCCTCGCCGTCGTCGTCGCGGCAGACGCGGCGGCAGCGCCGTGTGCGGCATCAGCGGCGCCTGCGAGTGCGCGCGTGCGTGTCGCCGTCACGCCGAGCAGCATGCCAAGCTGCACACACGCACTGCGCACGACAGCGTGCAGCGACGACGGCGGCGATGACGACGGCGCATGACGCGACGGCAGCGTCGTCGTCGCTGACGTCGACAGCGGCATCGTCGTCGTATGTGGCGGGGCGGCTGCTGCCGTTGTTGTTGTTGTTGTCGTCGCAGCTGACGCGTGTGACGGTGGCAGACGCGACGGTTCGTGTTGCCGCGGCGCTGCCGCTGCTGTTGCTGCCGCACTTGTCGTCGTCGTCGTGCTGCCACTGCGCCTGTCCGTGTCGTCAGCGGCTGCTGCCGTGGCGGCATGCGTACAGCAGCAGCAGCAGCCACTGTAGCCGCTCATGTCATCGTCATCGCTGCGCGTGTGTGCGACAGCGTGCAGCGCGCGTGTGAGGGCGTGGCTGCACGCTGTCCACGTCACCCCGGCACGACACGCCGCCTGACACACACAAAACACACTGCCGTGCAGCAGCAGCGATTGCATCAGTGCCGCTGTTGCGTTGACGGTGGCGCCGTCGTCGACGTGAGCTGCGTGCGCACGCGTCGCTGTCGCGTGGCTGTTGCTGCTGTCGTCGTTGTCGTGGCGACGGCGCGACGTGTGCAACAACACACTCATCAGGCTCGCCACGAGCGCCTCGCGCAGCCACGGCACGCCATCGTTATTGCTGCTCCCGGTGTCGACATGGCGGCTGCTGATGCTCGCGTTCGTCGTGACAACAACGTCGTGCGCATCGTCAGCAGCACTGTCGCTGAGTGACGCCTCGCGCTGCATGTGCGCTCCTCGCGTGTGTGTGTGTGTGACG